>VZRO01003776.1:457114-522122 GCA_013397915.1 Daphoenositta chrysoptera
TTTTTTTCACCCTTTTCCGCACTATTTCCTTAAACCGGGGGAAGGGTAACTACAGCACGGAGGGGAGGGAGCGAGGAGAGGAGCTCAGGAATGCGCTCTGGGGGAAGGCAGGGAGGAGGGGAAAGGCTGGCTGGCGGCGGGCGCTGCCCTCCCTCCATCCCTCCCTCCCTCCCGCGGCGGCGGGGGACACGGGGGTCCTGCCGGAGCGCTCCGCCGCCCGGCCCCGGGGCCCGCCGGGGGGCGGGGGGTGTTCGGTTTCGAGCTTTGGCTCTTCTGGAAGCCGCTTGGACTTGAATGACTAAGGCGGAGGGGGGCCGAGCTCTTTCTTCAGCTCCAGATCTACCCCACCCCGAACTGGCCACAAACTAATTACGATTTTCCTATATCGCAAGGGAAGCGAGCAAATTCTTCTCTCGGCTATCCTTACCTTTTAAAGAAACTTAACTTGAAAGACTCCTACGTGTGACTTTAGCGAAGGGGGAGAAACAAAAAGGATTACGAAATTGCCTGCTCTGCTCCTGCCAAACGTCCACCCCGGCCCCGCACCCGCTCCTGGCGCGGGGCGAGGCCCCCCCAAAACCCCCAGTTTGTCCCTAAATAACTTTATTTAAGGTTAAGGTTTCGCAAATTTACAATCACGTTTTAGAAATTAAAAAGAGAGAAGTACGAGCTGGGAACTTACTGTGTCCCATACGTTTTCCCACTACAGTAACAACAGACGCACTGTGTATTAAAAACTAGGTGAAACGCTTGTTCTTAGTATTTTAAATTCGCCTTATAGTCGGGTTAACAGGTTTGTTTTTCTTGTCAAAGGCATTTCCTTTCCTACTACTTTAAACGTAGGCTTTGTGGAGAGTTAGACCTGTTTGTTTAATCGTATTTGATAGCTTTGTAGAATATGATACGACGATAAATTATTTATACAGTTTCAACTTGTTGGAATTCTTAGTATGAAGTACTGATTTTCGAGATTTTGAGTTGGGGTTCTTGTTTGCGGATGTATTCCTCCTCACTAAAAGAAGTTTGGGAAGTTGTTGACCTCGGAAGATGAAAGAACTGGTTATATTTGGTAGAACAACTCCCCGCCCTCTGCCAAGACTGTAAAAATGAGATAGCGACTGTAGTATGACACAAAAATAGCGTGTCGAGAAAATGCTGCCTTCTGAAATAAATGATAGAGGAGTTTAAAAAAAACCCAAACAAACGGTGAAGAATACTGAAATATGGATTGTGGAAAGCATTATGGTGGGACCGTCTATTTTTATTTTCAAGACACTTGGAGGAGTTTGAATTTATATTGGAGCAAATGTGGACGTGAAAAGCAAAACTATTTAAAACTTATGTTCTTGGTCACCACGGTGAACAACCTCTTCAGAACAGGTAGATTTACAATAAACATCAAGAAGAAACTTGACTGAGAAGACTCCTTTATAGCACAAATGAGCCTTCCAGAGGCTTGATAGTGGATTTTTAAATTCCTGAATCTCTTCAACTTAATGTATTTGGCCAGAGGAGGCCTGAAGCTGTTTTTTTATTTTCAGAGAACAAAACGAAGAAAAACATTTCCCGATGCAAAAAGGACACTGAGAAAGGAATGCCTGAAATACTTAAATCTTGTCATATATTTTGAAATACTGAAAACTCTGGAAGTCTGTTTGCAAAGTATTGGAGTTCCAAAACGAGGGCTCTCGAGACGCTTGCTGAAAAAGTTCAAGGACTGTTGGAACTATGTTCTTCACACTCTTCTTCAAAAGAAAAGCAAATAAAATACTATCTGTGTTCCTAAATGGTTTCTGGAAGAAGCTTGCTATCCCTTTAAGTTTTTCTGCTTTTCCTGTTTACGTTGGCAATTGGGTGGAAGTATTGTGGAGGCAGAAAACTTTTCGGAATGTTGAAAAAAATGTTTCATGCAAATCTAGTAAATTGCTTCAAGACTTCATAATTTGAACACTAAGGGGCGCCAGTTATTTTTTTTTCTGAGGCGTGAGTCCGCGAGCACCAGTATTGACTCGGGCAGTAAAATCATCAAATCTGGTAGAAGATGCCAAAGAATGACAAAATATTTGTGGATTTGTGCAGGTATCTGTATTTGCATGGACCTCCGTGCCTTGTATGCTTCCCGGAAGTGTTACATAGGTGGAATAGGCCGTAGCACTGAACAGCTGAGAAGTTGGAACAACTGTTCCACTGTAAAAAACCTGTCCTGGTTACCGGTGGGGGCTGTGTTAAATGTCTTGAGCTCGGTGCTCCACTGACATCCTCCAGCAGAAGGGTTTGGTAATAGCGAACTAGAGGTTTGCTAGAAAAATCCTCAGGATTTAATGTGCTTACTTAAGAGTGTATTATTTCATAGTTTCATCAGTTGTTTCCTGGCACCCTTGAGAATACCAAGTATTTGGGGCAAGTGTGTGTATATATAGGTATATATAATCTAAAAATAAAGTTACAGGGTTCACATTCCCTCTTTGCCCCCTTCACCCTGTAATTTGATTTGCTTCTTTTAGTTTGTTGTTTTGTGCTTAGGTAGGTGGGGTTTTTTTTAGTTACTATACAACCATTTTCTTGAAGGTTTTGTTTATGCGTCAGAAGAATAATATTTTGATCAGCCATTGTCTTTTATATTTGTGTGCTGATCAAAATGAAGAAATAAAGTCACAACCCTAAGAATTCAAACAAATAAAAGGTGGGATTGCTTTCCCTACTGGAATGCTAGGGTGGTTTTTTTATTTTTATTTATTTATTGTTACATGCCAGTATTTAAAAACAACTCAAATGGGCTTTTGCTGTGATTACTTCTTGTAATTGTATGCAACAAGAGATAGAAAGGGACCTGTGGCCAGTACATCTAATCTGGTTAGGTTACAGAATGTACATCTGCTTTTTTGGGGACATTTCTATGCTGTGTGTATTATTTAAAAGATGTTTTCCTTTCTGAACTCTATCCTACTTTTTGATCTTTGAAAATTTTACTGCTTAACTTAGTAGATGGTCTCTGTCTTGCGACATTCAGTTTTTGAAGATTAGCTTAAATGTAAAAAGTGTGTTAAGGAAACCTTTTTTTTTTTTTTAATTAAAACTACTTTCATAAAATGTGAAAGTCACAGTTCTGTTTAGGTTACAGTTATTTTTCCATATATGTGCTTTTAACTTATGTGTAAATAAGACTTCTGTGGATTAACAAGGATGTTTAAAGAGCACATCATAATAACTAGGAAGCTGAATTGTTTTTATCAGACTAGTGCAAACCTGTGGGAAGAGAGGGCTCTTCCTGAATGTGGAATAGGCTGTATTTCCTGTAATTGTTTGCACCATCAAATGTGACCTGATTTTTTTTAATTTTTTTTTCTGTTTAAGCTTCTGAGATACTAACTTTTATGATCTTAACCTAGATAGTTTTTTTTCTGACAACTTGTGTATTTTAATACTCCCCTTTGTGGACAGTGAATAGAATTGTACCGATTTTCTTGCACTATTTTTAAAAACTAGATTGGACATTTCAAACTCCTCAGTAGCACGCTGACAGATTGAAATTAATGAGGTACTTCAGTTGTGTTCTTTCAGCAGACTATGAACAAATGTGCCTGAACTATTAACTGAGATCTGAGTAGTCTCATTTTTATATTTACACCTTGTTTTCTTGAACCTGTTAGTGCTTAGACTCATGCACCTGATCGGAATGTACATAGAACAGATCTGTGTTCTGAACTCTTCAAAAAGAGATTGAAGTAGACTTTATCAAGAATTCATTTGCCTTGGTAACCTATACCTCAAAAACTTACATCTTCCCTTCAAAACTCTGTTGAAGGTGACTTAAAAGTGAGTCTACCTTTAAATGTAAATTAACCATGCATCTACCTATTGGAGGTAAATCTAATTTTGTGTCAATTACGCTGCCTCTTTTTGTCTACCAGGAATAGTAAAGCTAGTGTTAAAACATCTAAGTAGACAATATGAGGATCTTTTTTTCCTCAATACTGTGCTCTCTGTTTAGTTTGCTCTCTGAGAAAAGTTCGTGTGAACTTGGAGGGCCCAGTGCCCAAGAGTGCAGTTTTTGTGTCAGTCTGGTTGTATTAACCAAAATGTCTGCGTGAAGTAGGGCTAAAGAACTGTGTTCTGGTGTTGTAAACGAGTTCTCCCTGACAAGTTATCTAGTTACTTTTGTACATGACCTTATTGTCTGTGATTATGTAAATGTAGCCTGTGCTTAGCTAGGGTTTTACTGACTTGTCAGATTTGATGGAGGGGCACTGGCCACATTAGCATGTCAGTTTTTTCAGTTGTATCAGATCTTGCAATAAACTCCCATTATTTCATTAAAAATGTGCTTCTTAATGCAATATTCAGGAATGAATATTCTTTGGGATAAAGGTGTTGTGAAAGGTGTTTGCCCAGAGAGTCTCAGACTAATTTTTAAACTTGGTCTATTAATGTTAAAATTGTCAAAACAGCATGTCACAAGAGCATTGAGTATTGTTTGTGTGCTGTTTATCATTAGTGTTTTTTTAAATTTGATTCTTTAATAATCTCTAAAACTTAACGGTCTGAGGTGTTTTTCTGATTTATGAATGTGTTGTAATAACAAGGTTGTAATGCTTCTAGAACTTGTATTCAAAAACCTTGTAAGAGCTATTTTGAGGTGTGGGTGTTTGGTTATTTTTTGGCGGGAGGGGGGGAGGGAGCGAGTTTAATACCTTGGCACAGCCTCTTATAACATCAAACCAAAAGCTCCGTTGCATTTAAGAAAAAGTGTGGTGGTTTTTTTCGGCATGTGGAAAAATATTTAAAACTGCAACAGTTCAGTTCTTTTTAAAATATGTTATTTTTGGAGCTGTATCTGCAGCATTTATAGGATTGCAGTCACCTGGCATGTAACTAAAAAAAGGGTATTTTTTTAACTGATACAAGTTTTAAGTTAGTAAAACAGTTGTTTTAAGCTCATGCTTTGAAAATGGCTTGTTCCCTGTTGCTTACCAATAATTTATTGTTAAAATATCTGTCTTTGGATGTTTTTTTTAAATAAGAGTAACCACAGAAGAGTTTTAGTTCTATACAGGAGCTGCTGACTTGTTAAACTCGGAGAGGCCTGTTTGAATTTATCGCTTTTGTTTAGTGCTACTTGTTCATTGAGGTTGGAATTGAGTTACATTTCCCTTCTCTGAAGCTGAATGCAGTAATTTCTAAAATAACTGGTGTCATATAAAAATCTCTTTCTATGGAACTGACCAAGTGCCGATTAGTTTAGGGAGTGGCATGCGGCACTTTCGTAATGCACAGGGGGAAGAACTGGAGGTGTGTTGGGGAATAAAAACCCCTAAACCAATCGCCACCAACTGAGAAAAACTCTATAGATTTTAAGAGAGCACTTAGACTGTCCTGATCATGAAAATGAAGTTTACGTGGATCAAAAGATGGAAAGGAGTTGCTGATGTTCGATGAGTGCTGTGGGTGTGAAGAGAAGGCTAGACATGAAATGGATGGTCACTTTTGTGGGTTAGTAATGTTTTTGACTAGGTTGTCTGTTTCAGTGATTCTTAGACTAAAACTTTTTTCCTCTGAGGACACTTCACAATGCCAAGTCAGGAATGGGATGCTTACAGTGATTTGAATTGAGTAGACTTTGTTAGAAAAGCAAGTACATTGGAATTGTTTTTTAATTACTGTCTGTAACCGTAAAGTGTTTTCCATTTTTGAGAATGCACACTGGTGGAGGTATCCTATTAATTAGATGTATCATTAGATGCTGATCTGGTGTGTTTCTGTGGCTGACAGGATAGACCTGTGTTAATGCTAATTATCAGACCGTCCTGACAGCTCAGGCTGATTGAAGTACAGCAGGAGTCTGCCATGGAAACTGATGGTTTATATTTGACTGCTTATATGGAATGCTGGGGGGGCAGGAGAGGGGGGAGGTGGGGGAAATGCCTTGCCAGGAAAGCTGTGAACTAATGAAATGCCCTTGCCCACTGACCCTTGTCTTTATTGAAACATAACTCAAAACTTCTCATTCGGGCTGTGTGAATTTTTCTGTATTGATTTTAGTCAGAATGCGAACTATGAAAATCTTCTGTTGATTCTGACATTTACTGCAATTTAATAACCCAGTGCTAAGAAAACTAGTAGGAACAGTAAAACTGCGGGTGTTTTTAATCTCACTGTGCAGTTGGTTAGGTCAGTAGAAGTACCACACAAGCTACATCTGTGGCTTGCTAGCAGGAGGATCTGTTGCTTGTGAGGAACGTGGAAACTACTATTTGAATCCTGAAACAGATTATAGGTGCAATGTTTATAGTCTGAATTATATACCCTTGCTTTGCTAAGACAAAGAGTGGGGTTGCTGAAAGTTAGGCAACATTACTTTAACTGCATTGTACAGGGTTATACAGGATATTTTCTGAAGTCGAAAGTAAAAATGTAATGTCCAGGTTTGTGTTTATTTTGGTTGTTTTTCTTGGAAACGTTTAATGGAAGTGGAGTTGGCTTTTTAATAGCAGAGCTTAGATTTTTTGAGACAATTTATGCATGAATGAACAAAACAGCTGTGACAACACTAAAGAGAAATAATATCTGGCTTCATTAGCAGAGGTGCCGCTCCACTGTGTTATTCTTGCTTCCATTAGAAAGCGTCTTTTGCAGGCTAGCTGTGTGTCTGAGAACAAGACAGCACAAGTTAAAGTGGAATTGTGTTACTTAAACCTCTGTTGTCTGAGTTCGGCACTCAGAGTTGCAGCTTTTGTGATCTCTGCTGTTACTTCAGCAGGTGTTAGTGGTTGGAATGAGTGTGGTAATGCTAACGGGGTTTTTTATTTATTTTATTCTCATGGTTTGAAATAGTGAGTAGAAATTGAAAATTTATTTTCAGTTACTTTTCATTTGAGAATTTTTTTTTTTAATACTTGGTGTCAAATAGTAAATTCTGTTTTTCAGTTCAGCGCAAAAAATCATTCTCTTTAAGGAAAATGGCAGTAGGTAGCTATTGATGTGTTTTAGTGGCTTTAGTGGTGCATAGTTGAGTAGCACCCTGGAAGTCAATTTTTTAAATTGCTTTTAAAAATATTTTTGACTGTTTTGCAGCTGCACTTGAATACTTTTACTTTACTCCATTCTGTAGTTTGAGGGATTTTCTGTGTTTCCAGCACAGGCGGTACCAGGGCAAGGTTTGGATACTTGGTACTATAATTGCAGTGCTGCAGGAAGTGCCCATGCAGGAAGGTGCTCAGGATACCCTTCTTTAGAAGGGATAAACCATGAAGCAGTTTGCATGATAACTCACTGAAATCTGAGGGCATTAATAGTTGGAACAGTTAACACTTCAGTGGTGTGTAACCTTATAAATGTTGACGTTTCTTTAAGACTTGATTTGAAGAGTAGAAACATCCCGGCATGATAATTAAAATCTTGTTACTTTGTTGGGAAGTTACTTCTACATAATCTAAGGAGTAATTGATCAGAATGGCTGCTGATGTCAGAACAGAGGCAGGGGAAGATAATACAGTATTTTATACCCTTATCTGGTGGATCAGTTTCTGGCTTAAAAGGTCAGGTGACATTCTGTACTGGTCAGGGGTTTTTTGAGTTTGATTTTGTGTGGTGCTGGCTTTCTTTTCAGATGGATCAGAGCGGTGATCTCACTCCCCATGTGTGATCTCAGAGTAGTTGTGTTGGCGCGGTGGCTGAGGTGGCTCGATACTGAAGATGTAGAGCAGTGCCTTGGGGAGAGAAGTGCATTTGCTTAAACATTTACTTAAAAGTCTGAAGCTTCTTATTGATGTCAACTGATTGTGTATCTGGTCCATTCAGAATTTTAAGGATGTGCTTATTTGCAGACTAGCTGACACTAGATGGAAGTCAGACTTTGTTGAATTCTTTTCACGCTTTAGCTGTTGAAATAATGAACCTTCTTGGTCTTTTTTTCTAATTCCAATTAAAGAACTGATTTAGAAATCTCTGTAACCGTTACTTGGTCAAAATGTCCTTTCCTAGCTACAGTATATTTTTTTCATTAATGTGTAGGAGATGGCAGGTGCCTGAAATTTTAAAAAGTAAGCAACAGATCTGCTAGCACAGGTATTAATACAAACTGAATGTTCTAGTTCATATGTTTAAAAGGCAGCTAAACTAAAGCATTCGGCTCGTGTTGCATAATGCTTCCATTTATTTATCAGACTTCAAAGCGGTAGCAAATCAGTTAATATTCTTCCCAATGCAGCCTAATCTAATAACCTGCAAATAATTATAGTAAAAGTTGATGCATAATTTTCAATTTTTAGATGCAGAGCAAGCCAGATCCACTTCTCTTTGCTGTAAATGTCTTAGGTTCCTTTGCAGGAACAGGGAGGAGGAGGAGAACACAAGAAAATACTGCTTTGACCCGATGCTGTTTGCTTTTGAGCAGTGTTGCTGATCGTACTGCTTTTAGTTAGTTTCAGTTTGTCTCAATTTGAAGGCACATGAGCTGCACCCCTCTAGCGTAAAGCAGCATGGACAATTTCTCATAAAGTTGTCACAGTCATCAATCCCCGCCCAAACTTACAAAATAACTTTGCCTAAATACTACATGTACAATCTGTTGTCAGGCATGTTCTCGTAACAGTTGGTTTGTGTGCTAAAGTTGAAGGTTAAAATGCTGTAATAGGCCCAGCTGTCTTGTTTAAAGTGTGATGTTTTTGCTGCGAAGATTGGCTGTGCAGTGAGAAAGTGGTGCGTGTTAGACATTGGTAGAGACAAGTTGTTGATAGTTCTTTAATTGCTTAAGTATCTTATCATCTATAAAGATAAGTATAGTCAGAGAGGCTCGTATACAGTCAGTTTACGAGGGAATTACTGCTGCTTTAAATCACTGGAGGCTTTTATGGAAATCTGATACTGCCTCTGAATCAACCTGAAGCAAGACTCGTTATGTACATTCTTCTGTTCCCACTTTTCATGTAGTTACGTCAACTTGGTGCTTAAGTAGACTTGAACAAAATCTGAGCACAGATGATGTGGTAGGGATCAGAAATGAATTCTAACCAAGATTCTATCAGGAAGATTGATTATATGTGTATTAAAACATCTTCAGAGGGAGAATGATACTTTAGTATCTCAGGTACAAAATTAGTGACTGTAATTGTGTTTAGAAGGGAATTGTATTTGGCTGTTTTAATAATGTTTAGAGAGATTTGAGTTGTATTTTAAGATTTCTTGCAGTGGTTTTTTGTTCATTCTCCAGATAAATTTTATTTTTGTGACAAGACTAGCATAATTCTTTATGGAAAAAAAACCCAGAAAGCCAGAGAAAACATTACCTAAAGATCAAATCCATCTTAGAAGGGAAGAAAAGAACAACTGGCTTTCTTAAGAAAAGCTTATTAAGGTTCCAAACTTCAAAAAAATTTTTAGAGACCTGTGGCATTTTAAATAGATACTGACATTTTGAGGGGGAGGACGGGAAAACGTCTCTCTACCATCTTAATTATAGTGTTAATTGAAGTTAAATTCTGTAGGGATCAAAGTATTTCCAACTTCTAGTAATTTGGGTGTAGCTTCCAGTGAAGCAAGGGACTGTGTGGAAGCTTTGTCTATAGGTGCTGGGGTACATAAACTTAGTGCCTATTGATTTAGTAACTGTATTTTATTCATAACTATTCATGAGGAATGATGTTGGTTCCAAATGGGAGGTTTAATGCACGCTGGGGGCACTTGGTAGTGCTGAGTTTTAATGCTGTTAAGTGTCTTCAGCAAGGTATTCTCACGTCAGCCTGGGATTAACATAGGAGGAATAACAGAGCAATTCATCAGCGCGGCAGCTCTGAAGAGTGTCAGCAAGAAAGGTGACGATGATGAATTGGGGAGAGGCGGGTGCTGCAGGAGATGGCTGCTCCAGCCAGCGCCGGGGTGCTGAGGATGGCAGGTGGCGTTCAGGTGTCGCTGGGGAGTTGAGTGAGGAGGGACCGCGCGTTCGCCTGGTCCCTTCTACAATCCAAAAAGGTTACTGAATTCAACGGCTTGAAATGGCAGGTGTACAACTGGTTTTTAATTCATCGAAAAAGATTTATGTCAGTCTTTAGTATTGATAAATGTGAGTTATGTTTGAAGACAGAGTTTTGAACTTTTCTTCATCATTGCAGGCTCAGCAACCTTATTTGGCATCAAAAATTTTGGATAAATTAACTTTGAGGCAGATTTTGTTTATTCTGAACTTAATTTTCCTTCAGGTTCTGTGTTAGCCTTTCTTAGATCTCACAGCTTTCAGTTACTTTGTTACTTCAATTACTGGTTACTTTCAGTTTTAATTTTTAATTTTTTCCCCTCCAGGATAAAGAAAATAGTTGAGGTTTTGAGGGGGGATTTTCTTCTGTCAGCCTAATAGCATAACTAAGTGTTTTTTGTCATATGCACAGGTCTTTCTAATCCTATTTAGTATGGTTTGTAATAGAATTGTTTTTTGACTGCTTTTTGTTTTATCAAATTGTTGAACACTTGTTACATGGAGAACAGTTTAAAGTAATAATATTCAAGTTTTTTACTTTACTGGGGCTCTTGGTATGGATTTTTTTCTGCCTGCTGACTGACTTTAGGTTACTAAACCAATATGTACAGGCTTTTGGAGCCCTGAGCACAATTCAGTACTGAAATCTGTATCAAAGACAAACATTTCAGTATGTGGTATAGCAGTCATAACTAGTATAGTGTAATGGTATTTTAGAGTAAAAAATTGCTGCACAGATTAAACTACATTTCTAGTGTATTTTACAGGATTGGGCATCTGGGCTGCTGAAAGTTCTGACTAGTTGTTAAGAACTAAAATGTATTTGTGAATGATCAGAAGTATATTGTGATGTCTCCTTCAAAATTTTATTGTGTGCTCTTAGTCTTAAATTTCAGATAAAAGATGGGATACTAATAAAGGACTAACACTTAAGGAACTTTTTTCTTAGTCTAGTCATGGGTGAGTAGTTTCTCATAGGCTGTAATATAATTAAAACACAACTTACGCCACCATAAACTTTTATCTTTTCCCACACCCTCCCCTGCCATTGAAGGTTGCGACTTTTTTTTCTCTCCAGGGAAAGAGAAGGGATAAATATTGCTAGGAATGAAATGTGGATAAACTCCAGGCTGTTGAGCTAATTATTGAACCTTAATGCCACAAATATGGGTGCAATAGTACGCAACTATCAATATTGGTATAATGAAAGAATTAATAGAAAGGACACAGTATGTATTAAGAGCACATTACTGTATAAGTAACTGCAAAAACTGTATTATATGTTGGTTTTGAAACTGCCAAGTTAAACAGATCGTTATATGAAAGGAACAGAAAAATCAGAATATATTTCCTTGAGCTCTGAGGTGTCTTTTTCCTCATAACGTGTTACTAATTTACAAAAATAATACAACAATTTGCTTAGCTTTCAAATGTTACGAGATTATACATTACACGTAAGAGAGATGGAGATTTTTATGTTGAAGTTAATGTTTGTACAATCTAATCAAGATTTCCTCTGCTTGTAGTGTCTTTTTTCCAGTGCAATCTCTGCTATTTTTTCTTGTGCTTGTCACCCTGAGCCACTCTAGCCATTCCTTGCTCATACCTGCTCTGACATAGTAAAGAATTACAAAACAGGCATATTTTATTTGGCAGCACCATCAGCGAAACTGTGCAGTCACTGGCACAAAAAGTAACGTCAAAGAGATTTTTTTCCTAAACTGAAGGGATTGTATTTGGAAATTGCATGAAAACAGAATAGTCTTTGACATGAGACCTTTGAGACCGCTTTCTCTCCGAAGTAGACAGCAGCTTTTTTGTTAGCAAAGTTAATGGAGCTAAGTGAAAAGCAATATGGGTTACCAGAATGGTGTTTTTCAGTCTACTGCTTGCAGACTCACTGCATATGAAGAGTTGCTGCAGATAACAAAGAAAAAAGGAAGTCTGTTATAGGGAGATTTAAATAGGCTACACTGAGCAATCACCTTTTTGGGAACTTTTTGTTGTTATGTACGTGAAAGGGTTGAAGACAACTGATTTAAGGGCATTTCCAGTATAGTAATTGTCCCTGGCTGTGGGCTGAAGTAAAAATTTGAAACAAGAAACTTCAGGGAAATCACAAAATAAAATAATGTTCACCATTATGTGTATTGAAACTTGTTTCACCTATCTGCATTTATTCTTTTTTAGCACTTCCTGATGTTATATATTTACTGAGCTAGTGAGCATGGTGATGTTTTCCCCAGATGAGATGTAGAGAATCTAATTATATTAATCTGTAGAGTCATGTTTGCAACACTGGAGCTCCAAAATATTAAGATGTTAATTGCCAAAAGTATGTATAAGAGATGTAATCTACTAAATTCAAATTGGTATGCTATTATTATAGAATAATTTCAGTAGTAAACTGTCTTTAGGGCATCTGAACCTTTCAATTGAAATTCCATTAAAATAGCCACACTGTTGTCATTTGTGAACTAGGATATTAAAGCCAGTTCCAGATGCTCAAGTACCTTTAGCTGTAAATATGTCAAGAAATGTTTCAGGTTGTTTCCCTCCCCAGCCCCCCAAACTTGATCCCCACAATAGACACCTTTATGAGATGATAGAACCCGTTGTTCAGTGTTAGTGATAAATGAGCTTGGGGAAAAAAGAACTTAAAAAGGAGCTTACAACATGTTTAATAGATGCTAGTCAAGGTACAGATCCTGCTAATGGAGTAAGTCTGTTTTTAAAATCAATCCTGAATATAAGTGCTTAATTTGTAAGATCTTTTCTGGTGAAGAGATAGATGAAACTAGTGTAATCTATGCTGTGTTAGAAGCCTGTAAAATTCTGCTAAAAATTACGTAAATTAAACTTAGAATTCAGTTTAAATATTGGATGTTTAGTTTCTATGGGGGCTTGCACTTTTCCAGCTTGTTAAGTTTGTTCCTAAAAGAGGCTGTTCTTCAGTGAGTTTGTCAGCTGAAGAGAAAATGGATGATTCTGTAGCTACTCCATAAAAACTTACATTATCTTCAACTTTCTAATTATGCAAGTAGCAGAGATCTTGGCTACCAGACTGTTAAAATAAATATTAGTTTTGTTTTAATATTCTCTGTCTGTTTCTACCATGTGTGTATATAGACATGAGTACACTCTATCTCCTGTGCTCTCTCCCTTCCCCCCTCCCTTTTGTGGTAGTGGTGCTTGTTAATACCTCTCCCTCTGAGTAGTAGGAAGTGCTTAGCGAGTTACAAATGTTGTGTCTATGGGCAAGATTTAATATCGTTAGAATTACTTATTTTTTCTAATGGAATTGAAAGTAATATGTCAGGTTGCTGTAGTGTAAAGAAAAAGGGGTGTAGTGGAGAATCTACTATACTTTGATGAACTAAAATGTTCTCTTTGTGAATGAAGAACATTTACATTAAAAACTTCAGTATTATAAATCTTTACTTTTAAGTGTGTTTGTTAAAAATGAAACTATCTGGTTTTAATAAGTAATGTAAACAGATTTTTATTTTTGACAGGAAGCAAAATTCATATTTGTGTTTCTTAAAATGCAACATTGAAATTTACTTATGGAACATGGTGGATATAATAATGCAAACTTGCACTTTTTTTTTTTTGTGCTGGTTGTTGCCTGTCATCTGATATTTATTGCTGTCTTGCAGAGCACCCTCTTTCATAATAAAACACGTTTTAGTTAATTCTTCAGATTATAACAAAACAGCAATCCTTCTTTCATCATAGCTTCAGTTAAAAAAGCTCCAATCTCAACTTTTGCTGTAATGGCAAGAGGTAAACACTGATGCTGCATTATCTTATCTAGTTGATAATTTCATCTAATGGTCCCGGAACTTGTTGTGCCAACTGTTGAATGCACTGGGCTGTGAAATAATCGGAACTTCAGCTTGCAAATACCAAGCTATTGTTTTCAGTGAAGTTGAGTTGAAATCTGCTTTCTATGCTGCATTGCAGTGGAAACCAATTAGTTACAGTGTGACAAGATGCCATTTTTTATTGCCAAAAGAGAGTTTCTGGTATTACTCTGCAATGTGAAAAAACGTTTGGCAGTTTTTGTTGCAATTTAAGTTAATTTTGTAGACAAATAGGCCTAAAGGGCCTTTGGTTGTTTAATTTTGGTTCACCAAATGGCTTCTAAGGTGATTTCTCCAGCTTACAATGCTGCCAATGCCGTACAGTATCTACTTTTTATTAGTCCCTGAAGTCTAGATGGCACTTTCATTTCATTTCATAGGACCCATCTGGTACAGTGCAAAACATCTCAGTTGTGCAAGGTTTAGTAATTGTTTGTATGTGCCCATAATGTACTTAATTTTTAAACTTCTGACAGCTAGGTATCAGAGTTTTGTGGTTTAATGTATTTTTCTTGTGTTTTCCAAAGGCATGTAAGAGTTGACCAGAACAACATTCTTTTGAATGTTATCTTCACTTAATGTGGCCACATAAAGTGAAATGACTTAAGAAGATAGATTGACTGTTGAGGTACCTCAGCTTTGAATGAGATACTGTTTGCTTATCTGATAACAAAATATTTTGGAAAACTAGTGCACATGGTGAAAATTGCACCTTTTGAAGTACACCATTAGTTAAGATAGCAGAGTAAAACTTAAGTAAGCTAACGTGTGAAATTGTCATGCTGTGCATATAGATTGGTTACCTCTAATACAATTTGATTACTTTTCAGTGTGACTAATCCAGCAGTTTCACATGCTAAAATGACATTCTTGTGCTTCTTTTTTGTTGAATACTAAAGGTTAATATTTTTAATTGCTTATTACATATTATCTGCTATTGTTTTACTGTAATTTAAAGTCTTTTATTCAATGAAGCCCAAACCAATATGAATTTAACTCCCACGCTTCGTAAAGATTTGGCATGTGGCTTTTACTTAGCTCTCACTCCTATTGGTAGCTATTGCTTTGCTGCTCTGTCCTTCCAGTAGTACATTTTTATTTTCAAGGTATGAATTTTGTATTACGTCCTGCTTAGCTCAGGTAGTACTTATAAAAAGGAGGCAAAGTGAAGATAGGGTCTTTACTTTTAGTTATCCGAGAAGGATCTTAAAACATATAGTGTAAGTATTTTTTTTTTCTGAGTTTTTTTTTAGGATTGTCCAAAAACTTTTAAGAAAAAATACATCATATGGAGGTGGAAAAAATCAGTGGAAATTTGTGAGCAAAATGTGTGGGAAAGAAAAAGACACTTACTATGAAAAAAAAAATATAAAAAAGTTCATGTAGAGTATATTTAAAATATGAAATATATTTTAGTAAGGAGTCCAAGGTGTATGTGAAGGTGTAGGCAGTATGAGGACAGATTTCATTCTTAGAAATGTTTTGATTAATGCAAGTAGTCAAGTTTAATGGCAACGTACTTGTTTTTAAACCGCTGACTTTAGAAGCACTTAACACAGGAGGTGTAGTGAAAGGAGGCTTTTACTGGAAAAGTTGATGTAAAGGTAGCCCCTGTGAAGAAGTTCCTCTGAGGTATCCCTGCTGTTAAGCTTTTCCAGGTGAGCGATAGGTCCTTGCATTACACTGGAGACGCTAATGTCTGAATGGATGTGATGGCTGCCTTGGACTGATGCTGCTGTTAGCAGTGAAAAATGTCTTCCTTACGATTCTTGTGCAGCAGCCCGTGGAGTGCAGCACATTTTTATAATAAAGGTGATGAATTTAATCGCAAACTGGCAGCCAAATGGAAATTGCAGACCTTGATACTGGGAGAAAATTGCCTATAAAGCAACTCCTGAGAGAGCAGGCTTTAAATTTATCCACCCATTTCGACATTGAGGAGAACACAGGAATTGCAGGGTATTTTGCTTGGGCTGTTTAGTTCAGATGGATGATACTTTATTCTTCTTTTATTTAAGAACTAGTTACAGTGTTGCATTGTTTTTTAAAAAAATAAAACAAAATTGACCTTTCTGCCTAAACTTTACACAGTAAGTATTTTGGAAAAATCTATTCCTTTATTTGCTTGATATTTGCTCCTATTAGAAAATAGGACCTAGTATGCATAATTAGTTGAAACTTAGCAACTGCCTCACAGATTTCCCCTTATGCCAGATTTAACCCTAATGTGATATGAGATGTAAAAACCACATAGCCTTGTATTCGAAGACTATTTGCATTGAAGCAGTTCCATAAATAATTGAACTGGTCTTGAAGTCCCACTGGAAGTCTCTAGTAGTATGTTAACATAATTTCTGATAGCAGCACTGCATTTTTCAAACTTGGTGGTACTGATACATTTCAGCAAATCTTAACCCCTTATACTTAGCAGTGCCGAATGCTGATCTTCTTCCTGTATGATAACCAGGAGCTGAATGTACAAATATAATTCCCATGTATGGTGAGCACTATATTAAAAAGAGAAGACAAAATGTCGTTTAAGGAGCTTAGTAAAAGATGGCATGCTTATCAGTTCTTCAAAGAAAGAATTGCAGATAATAATTTAGAAATAGATACTTTAATTGGACACTGAACTAAATGTCCTCACTACAACACTTTTGGCCTGCCCTTTTGAGTGCTTTGAGAGGTGATCATTCAGTGGGAGTAAGAATGACTAGCACTGGATTTTGACACAGACTTCCAGATGAAGAGAATAGGAACATCAAATGTGGCATCTGGTAAGGTTATTCCTTCAAATGTTTCATTGGTCCAGTTTCTCCTCTTAAGTGACATCAGAAGTAGGGTCTGTATTAGAATGATTGTCTTGGTTATATGATCCCTAAGGTAAAATACAGCCTAATTTCTTGACCAATATGATGAATTTTTATAGCAAGTATAGGAAATAGGAGCTGCTCATTTCTTGTTCATGCTTTAATTTTGTTATGCCCTTTAGAAAAATCAAACTGTTACCAATTTCTGATAGATTTTATTATTTCTTTATTTTTTAATTATAACTTCTTTTTTTTTTTTTTTGCAAAATACAGCTTTCTGAGAGGTAATACACTTAATAACAGAAGACATAAGGGTTGTTAAGTCACTGTGTGATGAAAACAGTTGAGCCTGATTTTGGCAGTTGCTGGAAATCTGTCCCACACTGTATCTGTAGTTAATGAGCAATACATCCCTATTCCTTTGCTGAAAGTGTAGATTTGTAGCAAAATCAAATGAGTGGTTGGCAAGTTCTTGACTGTCCGTTACTGTTAATTTCATTTTTCAATAGAAAAATACAGAATAAAGTTCCTATAGAATATATTTTCAATATAAATTTCTGTATTTTCTGATCAAGGGAAAGCTGTGGCCTAACTTGCTTGGGAAATACGCAGTAGCATTTATAATCCTATTAAGTTAATGTTCTAAGACTGCAGTAAATTCAAACGAACACATTAACTGGAATTCTGTACTTTGGCATATGAGGGACCAGCTTTTCCTTGGAACTTAGAAGTAGAGCAGGTAGACAAGTTCAGACACATGCAGGCATCCAGAGTTAGCTGGTATAACTTTTACCCCTGTTCCTATGCTTTTTATTGCCTTCTGTCTGTAAGCATTCAGAGACACTTACTGAACTTAGGAAAGACCAAGTACAGGTGTAGAATAGCGCTGAAACTGGAATGTGTTTGCTGAAATATTAGAAAAAGATTATGTCCAACCTGTTTACTGCAAAATGGCTGTAGGGCCTGTTTTTGTTTTAATTACTGGAATCACCTTGGAGAGAAGTGATGTAAGACAGTTTTGAAGTAATTTAGCAGCTTGATGATGCAAAAAGTAGATTCTTGTTGGAGGTGTCCCTGTTTCTTTTGGCTGATTCTGGTATTCAGTGAATTCTGCAGTGATCTCTTTCAGCTCAGTAACCTGGAAGAAAGCTAATCAAGCAAACTAGAAAATGGCTAAGAATAGTCTTTTGCTCGATTAGTGAGTTGAATTGGCTTACTAAGACAGAGCTGGTGTGAGAGGTGTTAAGGAACTTCATTTTTCAGCAGCAGTGTGTTGATACTACTAGTAACTCTTCTTACCCTTCAAAGGAAGGAGAATTGGTATGGCAAACCTGACTTCTGGAGTAATGGTCCAGATTACTAATTTCTTCTGGACTTCTGTACATAGTCTAGGATATGTAGTCTGCTTCCTTCAGAGTAGTGAACTTTCTTGTGTTGTCATTTTTTTAATCTATTTTTTACAACTTTCTCAAGATACGTAGTTCTTTTCTGAGATGAACGGTGTCCTTTTCAACTATGCAAATTTTTTTGCTTCTATAAAAAGAGCAGGAATAATTTCATGCAGCTTGCTGTTACTGTTCTTTGCATCTTCCATTTGGTTATCATTAACCTTTTTTTTCCCACCGTTCTTTCTTCCTGTTGGTTAAATGTCTGTGTAGACTTAGGATTCTGTATTACCATTCATCTTTGCTAACTTTCAGATAAAAAGCAAACAAACATAAAACCTAAAATCCAAAATAATTTAATATCCTCTTAAAAATGAGTTGTAACGTGTGTTACAACTAATGGTAAGATGTAACAAAACTACCAGTAGTAGCATTTTACTTCCAGTGCAGTGTATGATTAATACTCTGTTATTTTCAAACACTGGTGTAGATTGATTTTCAAGTTAATTTTTTCCTACTGCTTTTTTTGATTTTGTTTGTTTTATGCATACATCAACACAGAGAAAATGCCTGTTCTAACTTTCTTTACTGTTCCTGTGTGTGTGTGGTGCACTTATGCACCGACTGGCCTATTTCCAGTAACTGTGATTGCATTGGTGTTTACCCTCTGTAGTTGCGTAAAGTCGTGTTGCAGCTTGGCAGTATTGTCTGTGTTATATCAAAATGGGTTTCCTTTTGCAGCCTTCGTTTGATCCACTGTGGTTTTCACCTTGAGTTTTAACAAGGGAAATTGGCTTGAGTTGCTTTCTTTATGCCATTCATCTGCTCTTGTCTTTTTTTATCTTTTCACTAAACTGGTTTTTTTAGGTCTGTGCTTGTAACCAGATATATTATGCTGTCTACTTCCACCTCATTTTTCTACCTCCTCTTACTGATACCTACGTTTTAAGCTTTCAGAAAGTTTTTTCTTGAGGTGAAGCAAGATATTCTCTACAATTCACAGTACAAAAAATCTTGATGCTGTCATAAACTGCGACGAAGACAGTCTGTGTCTGTTGACTTTCTTATTTATTTGAACTTGTGTGTTCCATGCTGCTTGCTTACTCAGCAATGGTAACCGCTGTTTTATTTTAAGCATACTGTTTCTTATTTTCAGTTATGTTTCTTTGGGGGTCTTAATATCAATTATTTTTTAAATGTCTTTGTTATCCTACTCAGAATGATGTGGACTTATTTTGAATTGTACTGTTGAGCCTTAGCATTATGTAAAAGAGAGCACTTTTTTTTTTCCACATTCAATTTACTTTGTATGTAGCGTTGGGTTTAATCTGCTACATTTTTTTATTCCAGTCCTCCTGTAGAGTCTAAATCTATACTAACATTTCGTAGTATTGTTTAAGTATTGTTTACTGCAGCCTTACTGTTCATAGTTTAGTTTCTGTTTTGCTTTGCTGACTGAATTTGTAAAGCTGTCCTCAGTTTGTCTCTAGTAAATAACATATCTTAACATTTGTTATTAAGAAAGACTTTTAGATAGGGCGTCTAGTCATTCCCAAGTTAAGGAATTGGTCTGTGCATTTGATCGTGGGCTAAAATCAGTTAAACTGAGAGGTAATGTCTTTTGAGAAAACTTTATGAACATCTTGAAGTCCAGTTTTGTTCTTGTTATTCTTGGTATTGCATTGGGATGTTTTTAAAAACAAAAACATCTTTCCCCCTGCAACTTTTTATCTTACGTGTTCTTAACCAGATGTAGAAGTAGTGTTAGAAGCAGATTATGTAATAAAGAAAAGATTGTTTATTTAGAACTGTTTGTTTATTAAGGTCAGGGTGTGAATCTGTAAAATTAGAGTTGTCGTTTGATTACTTTTTTTGAAAGAATGGAAGAGGAATGGAGGGACTGAATTTACTTTCCAGTTTTACTAATTACTGCTACTTCTCTGAGAGGACAAAAGTCAGTTCACTGACTTTTGGCAGAAACAAAGTAAATTTTAATAAGTTTCTCTCAACTGTCTGGTTCACAATTTTGAAATACTTCTGCAAAGTTATAGTAAATAAGAGAAGCAGGTTGCTTAAATACATAGGTCTCTTAATTTCATTGCAGAACATTCTTCTATATTGATATTAACTAAAACCTGTAATTTAGGATCTCTTCCCAGTATAGGAAGTTGTGAGATGTCCAGATGCTTCATTGTGCAGTCAACAGTATCTTCCTGTTTCACTTTAATTTCAATACTGGCCTACAGGAGACATGTTGCAGGTGACAAGAGATTATTCCCAAAATGTTATGGTGGGTTTATTCATTTATTTATTTTTTCATTTACTCCCTTAAGGAGAAGTTGGGGGATCACAGGAGACACCTAAATGGAGTGCAAAGCTCCCAGTGTTCACTCTCCTTTTGAACTGCACAGCTGCAATTTGCAGTTCCAGTGTTAACCTATTTTTTCAGAGTTCTTAGAGGAATCATGTGAGTTGGTACCAAGGCTGCTGCTTCTCAAAGCTGAGAAAATACACCAACTAAGATGTTTTCATTCGATACTCACCGTAGTAGTGAGGGAAACTATTAGAATATTACTCAGTTAAACTTTCCCTGTCAAGCTGCAATGTGTCCAGCATGCATCCAGGCTGCTTTGAATAGTAATTATAACTAGTGTTACTGGTTGTATTTCTAGTTCTTTACTACACTGTATGGAGCTTTATAGACTTTACCTAGTGTGCTTTTCGGTACTTTGAAGAACACTTTATGGTGTGATAGTGTGGTTCCATGCTCTGTAGGAAAATCATGTTGAAATGAGTTTTTGAAGTGTCAGAGGACCCCAAAAAGCCCTTCCATGCTCTTCTCTGGGTTGGTTTTTTTATTCTGTATTTGTTTGGGTTTTATTTTGTTTTGGTTTTGTTGGTGTTTTTTTTTCCACAGACCAATGTAATTGAAAGCAGTCAAGCTTCTTACCACATGTTCTGCTGGTCTAGTGGCAGGAGGGGATTGCCTTTTGTTTTTTCTTTATCCTTCAAAGACGATTGAAAAAAAAATTGTTTCCCCCTGCAGCCAGTATGTGAGAACAGGTGAAAGAGAAGAGTTAAAGAGACAGAAAATAGAAGCCTGAATGGATGTTTCAGGTTTTGGCTGCTTTTGTACTCAAAGCTTATAAAAACAAGTCTGGAATGTTAAATGGAGGAACTAAATGAAACTTTTCTACTTCTGCTCAACATAGTTTGTGTTAAAATTTTATTTCCCTTCTGGTAATGTAGACTCAGCTACAATATACCATTACTAGTCGTGCATGGCTGGGATTAATGAGTGGTGGCTCATCTGCTTGGGTGGAATATAGTTCTGGCAATTAATGCTGGAAGCAGTAGTGTAAGCTGGTGTGTAGTTGAGGCCTCATCTCAGTTCCATTATGATACCCTGTATTTAAAGTTGAAATATATCTTAGCATAGTGGGGGGCATGGGCGTGGTTAGCAGGGATGGAGAAAGAGGGGAAAGGGCAGGGAGGGGTATTTCTGTGGGATATTTAATGTTTTGTGTTTTTTAGCAGGAGGTGGTTCTCCTTAAGATGTGAAAGATAAACCATAAAACAAAATTAAAATAGTGACTGTATAGGCAGGCTGGCAGAGGTGATGATATCTTTCACTGTAGTATCTGGTACCAGACACTGTGACACTGAGAGGAAATACACTATTAACATGTTACTGGCAATCCTAGTATTTCTAGTGCATAAACTGAAATCCTTTTTCAGTCATTCAGAGTATGGGTGTGTTTCTGAAGAAATATATGAATTACGTAATATAAAGCTGCAGATATGATCTCTGGAATGTGCCATACTATCATATATATTTTAAATAGCTCTGATACAACTTGTGATTAAGTTTGCATTATACATTCCACTAAATGGCCTCTTCTGCTGTTTTAACTTTCCAGAACTACCTGAAGCTTCCCGTGCCAAGTGTGTGGTTTAGGCCTCAATTAAAGCAGTGAAAAAGTTTTCAAGAATGAACATGGGGAAAAAAGTCCTAGTATTTCAAAACAAAATGCACATAAAAGTTTTTCTGTGTGAGGTTGCTAAAGTGAGTACTTCTATCATTTTGTCTGGAAGTCTGCCTAGATTTAAAAGAGATCAATTGTGTTTGCATTTGAGCACTTAAATTTGAGCACAAAAATAGTTATCCTGCTGAGTATGTGCTGTACCTCCATGCAATCTCCCTTACTGAGCTGTCTTACAGGACAGGGATGCTTTACTCCAACCTGAGAAAGTAATGTAATTTCTGTTGTGAGTTTCTATGGATTTGGGGAACGGATGTGGGAGAACAGACTGAGTTGCCTGTGTTGCAAGCAAAAGCATGACTTTCTTCTGAAATCTCAGATTTTATGAAGGAATTTTTTTTTAACAGGAAGATACTGTGTTAGAGCACAGTAGTCTGGTGGTGTAGCCATCCTTCATGGTTTGCAGACTCTTGGAGGTATAAAGCAATGCTGGGTGAACACTAGGACTAACTGAAGGAATGAAGAATTGTATCTTCCGTAGGCAAAAATGGGACTTGAGTATGGAGAAAAGACAGTTTGGGTGGGAGTAGGAGAAAGTTTCAGGTGAGGAAAACAGGAAAACAAATAGTATGTGTCTACTAGAGGAAACTGCTTTCCAGAACCTGGGGTAAAGCCAAAGTTTTGGAGTCTTGCCATGTCCTTGCTGTCAGGAAATATCTGTGAAACCCTGAGGCAAATTGTCTCATTCCTCCTATGCTGCTGGATAGTATCTTCTTCTGCTGTCAGTTAATACCTTATTTCATGTGGCAGAGGTCTTTGGATGGGAAAATGCCAGCCTAGCTGACTGGTTGAATTTAGCAAGTTACCAGATAGGAGCACAGTTGTTTTGTGGCAGTAAAAGTGATCCATAAGATGCACACAGATGAGAACTTTCAAGCATGCTTGTTTTGGAAGAGTGATGCTTCTGATACTAGGGGAATCTCAGGCAGGAGTTCTCTGAAGTGTTAATAGGTTTTTTTTGTTTGGTCAGGTCTTGAATATCGTAAGGAAAAAATCACATCTTTCATTTCTTCATAGTGATTCATGAGACTGTTCACAGCAGAGTTGAACTCAGACTTCTTAGAAAATGCCTCTTGGTGTTGAACAAGAGAATGTTAACTTAGACAATAAGGTATAGACCAAGAAAGTGTATATTTATTTACATGGAAAGAAGCATTTGGCTTATTGTTGAGGGTGATGTTTTATTGATGTGGTGTCTCAAGGCAGGTCCTAAATATGCAGTAATTGCAATAATTGTTACTGATTAGTGATAGTAATTGAGGATTAGAAGTCTGAAGAATTATTTCAGTTAATAATGGCATTTTTTGCTGTTTTGGAACCAAGGGTATATGATAATATTCTCGTAGTTCCCAGGATAGTTACATTGTGCAACTGTAAAAATAGCAGTAGTAGTTTATCAAGGAATAGTCACCTCTCCACATTCCTGAAGAGTGTGCAATTGTTGTTTTTTGAGGAAAGGCTGTGTTTTTGTTTCATTAGGTTTTAGTGGATTGCTGTTGTGACAGCCTACATGACCATGCCACTTGGAATCTCCTGTCAAACAGCCTAAGTTACCTGTGTACCTTTACAAGGATATCTCCAAGTTAGTTTGACTTGCACTGACCCAAGTTCATTGAGGGCTGTTTTGGCTCTGGCTGCCTCACCTGTCAAGGCAGATCTGCCTAATGGGGGACTGATGTTACATGCAAATCAAATGCTGTGTGTAAAATGAAAAGAAGGATGTTTAGAAGGCTCAGCCTAGTCTGTTTTATTCTGATTACTTCTAGAAGTAGTACTTCTAGAGTAATATCACTAACCAAATACTTCTGTTTACATAGTAGGCAGGCCAACTACATTCTCATTAGCTCTGTTGTGGTTGAAGGGGGTGAGCTAGTTCTGTGTTCTGTCTTGTTGAAATGAGAACCCACCTGATACAGAGCAGGTTGCACTGCAGTTTTTGAAAAGCAGTTATTTGTTTATCGTGTAAAGGAGCAAAATGAATGTGAATATACTTAGACCTCTGGTAGTTGATGGGATTTTGTCACAGTACAATCAAAAATACTATTAATGGAGTTTTTTTTTAAGAGCTTTGTTTTTTTTGTCAGAAATGAAACTTTGTAATATGATCTAAGTAGGTTTTAGCATATTCAACTGCAAATTAAGTTGAACGTTCCATTTGCTATGTGGAATAACAATAAATAAAATAGGACAAATAACAGTTAATACGTTTTGCTTCAGTAAAAGAAACATAAGTAGCAATGTTCTTATTTCTTACTTTGTCAGAGGGTGATGATGGTAGCGGTAGTTGATTCTCTAAAAGTTTTGCTGGCTCTGCATGTTTAGAGTTAGTTGCCTTGCTGATTTCCTGCTGGTTGGTAATGTGTTGAGTCAGATGGCTGAACTAATGTGTGGTACAAAAGGATGGATAACAGTTAGATTAGTATACTAATATGTCACTTCATTTTAACTAATGTTCAAGTCTGAAAAAATACTCAGCTTTAGTAAAAATTACAGTTGCCAACAGCCTACTTTTTTAACCTTGGATTTAGGTCTCAGTCGTGTGTAAGATTTAGTTTGTTGCCAGGTTTCACTTCCCCAGAGAAGCATGTTTACATAGGTATATTTATCTTTTAGAAGATTATTCAGGTGTTTGTATTTGCAGTGAATTCAAGCACACCGGTTTTTTTTCTCTACATTGATGAAAAATGATCAGCTTTTCAAAGCTGACTGGTTATCTTAATCACTTCAACGTTATATGGAAGTTGTTTAACAGTTGTGATAGAGGAACTGGGTGACAATTTTTAAGTAGGTTTTTTCTGTATAAATACCAAGCATAGCATACCATACCAATGCCTAGCATAAATACCAAGGATTTTTTTAACTCCTTTCAACACCTTGGTTAAAATATTTAATGACATTACTTAAATTTTTTTACTGGTTATATTTCTCATATATAAATTCTTGTCACTGGTGGTGTTTGTATAATAAATTACCATTTGCAGTAAGGTAAAAACTCTTCCTGTTAGCATATGTGTTGTTCTTACTAGATTTTTTTAGTCACATTTTGACAACCTCCTTTTAATCAGTTCTACTTTTGTTTGGCACAGCTATTGTCACTTTGTTTTAGCTTATACCTTGAAGAGCTTTTCTAGGAGTACCCATTTCATAGAGTCGTGGAATGGTTTTGGTTGGAGGGACCTTCAAGATCATCTAGTTCCAGCTTCCCTGCCATGTTTTAACCAAATTTCTTTAGTTAAACTTGGCATAGTAGTAAAAATGGACTGATGTGTCTGGATGGTATATTTACTCTAGAACTAAATTTTGGAATGTTTTCCTGCATGAATATGTGTTTGGTTATTCTATATCCAACTCAAGAGTTTTCAGGTGTGTTGGATGTGTATAATCTTTTAACAGAGCTAGGTAATGCTTAATTTAGGGTTGTAGTTTGGTCAGCTGTGTTGTCAAATTTCTTAAGCTACAGTGTTGGTTATGTATTTGGTTAAGTAGAGATTGTGATTAAGTAGAGATCTTGTTTATGTACTGACAAACTCTGGGAAATCTTCCAACACTTTAAAGTTAATTTGAAGTTGCACAGTGCATGTTCATAGTGTACTTTATATCAGAGCAGTGCAATAGTTAATGTATTTAATGTTGTAGATGACTAACTTGTCAGTGCTGGTACTTGTCAAGCAAAAATTGTTTCTTTCTTAGTCTTGTGAATAAAATGCTGCCAAAGCCAGGTAGGGCAGCATTTACAACAATGCTCTGTGATAGGGAGCAGTGTGTATAAAAGTGGGATTATGTTATTATTGTGATATATGATGATCAGCTAAGAAAAAGTAAATTGGGAATGAGAGGCACTAGTCAGTCCTACTCAAATGGATTCGATTGCAGTTGAAGTGATGAAAGCCGTCAGGTCGGCCTCTTACGAAATTGTGCTTCAGGAATACTTGGAGACATTTCTTACAAGTACTGGAATAGCTTTGTTTTGACATGCTAGCGGGTTAGAATTAGAAATGTTCCCTTTATAACTAAGTCAATTATCTCTAGGTATGCTTGCTTTCTCACATTTTGGTGTTTCATGTCTTACAGTATTAGGTAAATTCTTCAGTTGGTAACCAGCAATCAGTTTGTTTAGATGTCACGGATACAAAACTTAGAGTGCCTAAATACATATTTTTATGGTTATAAGTGTTTTCCTCAGCATCTACGTAGCAGTATAGTATATTCTTTTAATAAAGAATGCATAATGTCAGTACTTCACAACTAATCAGCTAATAATGACTAATTTCATTTCCTCTCCTTTATCTCATGAAGCATGTAGGGTATGGTCCAGATATCTAGTGGTTTTCAATGTATCAAGTGATCACTGTGTGCATGAACTGTGGAAGATTCAGTTTTGTGACATAGAAAGACATACAATACTGTGAAAAATCGACAGGACACAGGAGGATATGCATCTTCAGTTCCTGACATTTCCTGAAATTCTTTATGTTAGCGACCAAGTTTTGTGTTTCCTCAGATTGCCTTTGTATGTTAAAATATATGAAATTTACTTTGGCCTTAAAACAATTGGTAAAATAGAGAGAAGGCTCACATAACGTAACTGTGTCAATGAATAGATAATTATTTTTGGGTGGTCATGGAAGTAAAAAAAATTCCCTCACTCCTTTCATGCAAAAGACAAAGACTACATTAACCAATGGAATTCTTTCTTGTAATTGCTGACTGTGGAGGATCATTGTGGATGGTTCCCAAAGACTGAGAAAATAACTCTGCATGTGCTCTATGTTGCTCTTTGAAATTGGTGAGTCTTGAAATTCACCCTTGAATACAGGAAAGGAAATGGTGCTCCTGTTTAGTTTTCAGGTGGCTTTTTTTTAGTAGTTTTTACTTCTCAGTTCCAAGAATAAGCAATTCTAAAGTTTAGGTAACTCAGTCGTAATTTTAATTTTACAGTAAACGTCAAAACTCATTATTTAGAAGGATCTCTACCAGGAATTTGTTTAAATTAGTTTGTTTTGTTTTAAAGGTTGTAAAATAGTGTCTTGCCCTTTACTTTTTAGGCACTTCTTGCACATATTGGTGGAATAGCACACCGTGGGATTTCAGTACTGATATCCAGGTGATTCTGATATTTATTAGGCTATTGTATTCTGAAATGCTCAGTATACATTTTGAGAGAATGTTCTTCTGGCTTTAACTGGAGAGTTTCCCATTACATAACTTCATAGTTGTTGAATGTAAATGCACTTTATTTCATATGCAGAAGATACCTGTGGAAAGTGGACAGCAGTTGATTCTGTTGTGAAGGAAGCATGGGATAGTGTGTGGGTAGGGAAGGTCCATTGCAGACCAATCAATCTGCATTGTTCACAAAGATCAATTTCAAGAAAAAAGACAGTAAACTGAGGTAACATATTTCTTGTAAAAAAATACCCACCTGAGGAACTAAAACCATTGAAGTTCTGTCTGAGCTGATACTGTCAAGCTGATGTTTTTAAAGAGCGCCAAGTAACACTGTTTTTTAAATATCATAGAATGGATGGCTCCTTTCTTTAATCTTTCTGATAATTAGTAGTTCATACAGAGTAGTATTACTGCAGATTCTCCCACATCTAAGGTATTCAAGTTGTTTATCATTATGGTTACCTGCCAAACATTTGACTTATGCTACTGGGTATGGAAAGAAAAACAAACAAACAAGAACTTTGAATAAATCTAGAAG
Organism: Daphoenositta chrysoptera; assembly: GCA_013397915.1. NCBI lineage: Eukaryota > Metazoa > Chordata > Aves > Passeriformes > Daphoenositta > Daphoenositta chrysoptera. The sequence continues at coordinate 484,893 of VZRO01003776.1, forward strand.
CTTGATGCACATTTAGCTGTGCTAGTTGTAACTAAGGAAGGACTGGAGGAGCTGGAGCGAGTCCAGAGAAGGGCAGTGGAGCTGGTGAAGGGTCTGGAACACAAGTCCTTCAGAGGAGGATCTGCTGAAGGAGCTGGGGGTGTTTAGTCTGGAGAAAAGGAGGTTCAGGGAGACCTTATCACTCCACAGCTCCCTGAAAGGAGGGCAGCCAGGTCACCCTCTTCTCCCAGGCAGCCAGCAGCAGGACAAGAGGACACAGTTTAAGGAAAGACTGGGCATGGCACTTAGTGCTGTGGTCAGGTTGATATGTTGGTGTGTTTGGTCACAGATTAGACTGGATCTCAGAGGGCTTTTCCAACGAATTGATTCTATGAGTCTGTTAAGTATTTAGGGATAACTTGCTGCTAAAGGAAGCCAGAGTAGATTTTTGAGAGAATAATAATTAAGCCTGATACAAATAAGAGCCACCAAATCTGCTTCAGCAGTCATGCTGTGGTGATGGACTTTAGTTCTACAGTTTTCTCTCTATCAGCTAATTACTCACCTCGAGAAACTTTCCATTTTCCAGTGCTTGCTCATTTGGGTGTGGATGGATAGTGTATGTCAGTTGCTGTATTATGTTAGTTGAATATGCCAAGTAGACTGCTGAAAAGTTCTTTAAAGTATCCTCTTGGGAACTTATAAACTGATTTTTATGTTAAAGATATTTAGGTTTCTGGAGCATAGTGCTGGGATATGATGAGACAAATAAAAGAACTTCATCTCAAATGTACAGCTTCTGGAGTTTACCAAGAAAATGAGGAGACTGTATTTAATCTTCCTTATATTAATTTTTTAAGCAAATTCAGATTGACACTGGCAGCTGTAATGCAGGATTGATGGACTTTTTCAGACCTGCTCTGACCTTTCTGACATACCATAATGTTAAATAACATAAATGCAAGTTTTAGTAAGAGGAAACAAATGCATGACTGTTTTAAATTTGCTAGTTAATTATGTCAGAGTTGAGTGTCATGCTCTAGACCAAAATTGCTGATACATGAAAATCTGTCAGAAGTGGACTGTTTTATCAGCTCTGCTTAATTCTAAGTCTAATTTATTATTTTTTTTAACTCTGTGTTGGTTTCTGAAGGAAAGGTGCTGTGAATCTTGTTTGCCTGATGCTCAGGCATGTCACTGATGTAATATCAGGGGTGGGGAGTGTAAATGCTTGCCAGAGTTTTAGACTGTGTACTGATGATGCATGCGGGGTACAAGGCCATGTGGCACAATATTAAAAATGACTTGTTTTTTTGCTAGCATTGCTATTTCTGCTGCATCAGCAGTAGTAGCAAACAGCACTGGTGTTAACAGTGAAGACTGTTAAAATTGTGATGAATAAAACCAGCTATTTCTTTGCCAAGTAAGCATACTAAAGCTGCTAGATTAGAAAACACATGAGTTGCAATGTTCCACCAGTAATAAAGCACTTTAAAGCTTTCTGTTGACATTTATACAAAGAGAACAGATGAGTATGCTCTATTTGGTTTTGAAGTCAGTTTGATACAAACTTTACAACTGCCCACAAAAGGAGGAGTTTTGCAGGCTCTTATGGCAAAAAGAAATGACTGAATTTTGATACCAAGAGTGCTGACAAATTGCTGAAAGTGCTGCCCACTTATCATTGGACTGACAGTTTAATCATCTAAAGTGTACTGCTAGATTGGGCTCTGAGAAGCAAGGGAGAAGAATCTATAGTTTTTCCAAAGCATTAAAAGATGAATTGAAATTTGAAATTCAAACACTTTTTTGTGATACTCCTGAATGACTTGAGTGCCATATTCTCAGTGGTAGTGTTGAGTACTTCGACATTCTTCTTCATTTCTTCTGAGAGACTTAGTGTCTGTTGATCTAGTGCATTAATGGTGTGATGTCACTTTGGTTTTCCTTTTAATTTTTTTATAATAGAAGTTGTATTTAAATTTGGTACGTGCTGTGTCAATAAGATTCTTTTTGTGCAGGGGATGAACTTGGCACGCTACTTGTGTTGTAGTTTGAGTACACGCTCTGTGTTAGTCTTTAGAACGCTTTCAAGAGAGATGATAATTCACTTGTCTTCAGAGATTTTAAGTAAGAGCAATATATAAGTTTCTTTCTTTTTCTGTTTTTTTCTCTCCATCATTAGTTATGTTTTCCATATTTTTTACATATTTTTTATTGGGTGCTGTTTGACACACTATGTATTATATAAAATTAACCGGCATTTAGTTGCAGTTGTCTAATTGATGGGTAACGCTTTAATGGCACATGGAGTTGGTTTCCTGCCTGTATAAATCGTGGATCTGTATTCAGTGGATTTGGATCCTGCAAAGTGGTAATTTCATGTCTGGATATTAGACTGTCTGCAACCCTTGTTTTCTAGTTTAGGGACTTACCTGATAAGAAAAAATATTTTGTTGCTTAAACGTACCTTTCAAATGCCTGAAGTGATGATCTAGCAGCAGTTGTGTGCAATAAAAACATTTTGTAAAAATATTATCTTAATGCACAAATTCACACATTTTGTTGCATTAAAAAAAATTAAACTGCATAGTAGTAAAGAATGAGAAGGTACTTGATTCAGTTAATTCCTCACCTGCCCCCTCAGTGCAATGCATGCTAATCACATGCATTTGAGTGCACCCACAAAAGTGGTCTCTGATAGATAGTTATTAGAATTTTTCACTTTTTGCAAAATTTTTGTGGAATTCTGAAAGCCTTATTTGTGCTGCATTTTAGTGTCATCATTTTCAAGAAAAAAAAATTATATGAATTTTTTTTGCCTGTCAAAATACATAAAATTATTCTGCATGTAAAAAATTTGGTGTCAGTGATATTTTGGGCTGAACTTGATTTCTCTTGAGAAAGTAGAAAACTGAAACTGATGTTGTATGCATCAGTGAGATCCAAGTACCATGTAGATTTTTAGCTATGTGAACATACCAGTTTTTCTTACCATAACTTAAAAGTTTAACTTTAAGCATTTGCTCCTACCTTTATTATTTTTTCATATGGAAACTAGCTTGTGCTTGAGGGTCTTTGAAAGTCTGGTACTTCACTTGGTTGAGGAAGCATGCATGTTGATGTTAGAAGATGGTTAGTGTTTTGATTAATTCTGTATCTCTTGCTGATTTTGGCAATTGGATTGTTCCACCCCCACTTGCTGTGTATTGTAAAAACAATGAATGATAGTTAAGGTGCTCTCCTGTTGGTATCAAAAATGAAATTCTGTGTGTGTTGATAACTTAACATGGTCTTAGGAAAGAAACATAAGTTGAGTGGCATCAGTTTAACTGTGTTTAAAGGGATGTAGCTAAATTGGAACATCAGAAGATTTGTTTCAGTTCTTCAAATTCTTAGTTCTAGCTTAAACTACATTGAGGAATGCATTGGTTTAAAAACAGTAAGTCTGCTGCTCTTCCAAAAGATAAAACTTTGTAATTTAGAAGAAGCTTTCATGGTGAGAAACAGTAAAACTGTGGCCACTGGTGATTAAAGTGGTTTGCAAAGTGGTGGGACAGGAAGGATTTAAATCTTTTCAGTGATTTCCTACTTTGAATATTCTTGCAGAGTATGGTTTATGTAAACCAATTTTAGGTTGCAACCCAGCAGTCTTAAACGCATATGCAGAGTCTTACTTCCTCTGAAGGAATAATTGACAGCTGAAAATGAATAACTTCTTGATGGTTTTTAATGTGATGACACACTCACATGAACACTGTTCTGTGTGTTCAAGGGGGAAGAATACTTTAATAAAGAAATCAAAACAGTACATATCTGTAGACAGATGTAAGTAGTATAAACAGTATATCCTGCTTCAAAGCGTATCTTAAAATGGTATTAGAGAGATTGAAAAATATGATCTGTAGATAAAAGAAACAAAAGATTACATTACTTGTATAGTTTCAGGGACAGAAGAAGAAAAATGTCCTCTGGACCAGAATGCATGTCATTGCTACCATGGCTAACTAGGACATGCCATATTAAGGTGGAACAAGATAAAGATACTGAAACCAGTTTGTCTTTGAGTTTATTTCTCCACTACCCTGCTCTGAGCAAGACAAATTTGTTATTCATTGCTAAACTTAGAGTGTACAGACCAGGGCATTGTTAAAGGTGAATATTGTAGGTTTTGAAATTCTTCATGCGTTTCTGCTTTTACCTATAGCAGGGATGGGTACTTACATACTTTCAGAGACCTATTAATGCACTGGCAGAACTCACAGGTTTTAGAGGTATGGGGAAGCTGCTGTATGCCTTTCTCTTTCTTTAAGTCCATATGTATTATTATAGCTAAGTATCTCTTCTTACTAACACTCTTTTAAATCCCTGGAGTGTTATACAACGTAATTACCACTGCAGCGTTAAGATAAAGTACCTAGAGTTGTACTTAGATGTTCACTCTGAAAGTAAAGCTTTCTTTATTTTGAATCGGTTGGCTTTCTGTAAGAGGGAAGAATCTGTGAAGAACTGTAAATGTGAAGGAGCTAAAGCTTTACAAATAAACTTGAAAAGTGTGATTTCATGACAGACATACCAAAGAAGCTTCTGGGCAAGGGAAGACCTACTTGGTAGTGTGTAAGAAATGTGAAATAAATCTAAAGAAAAGATTGTTTACTTGACTTCCTATTTTTTTTTTAAAGATACGTGAAGTCAATGCTAAAAAATAAAAAGGTGTACATGGAGGATTTGACCTTCCTACTTTAGCACTGCTCCTCAGATTTTTAGGTATTTTAAAAGTATTTGAGAACAGAATAAAACAGTGCTTGCTACAGCTTGAGAAAGCAGAGCTTTTGTCTTCTCTAACATTCTGCTGGTGATGCTTTTGGAAACCTTATTCACTCTGGATAAGCTTGAGCGAGGTGCTGAAAATACAATGCCACATAATTCTGTTGATACACATAACTGCCTAAAGCGTGTGGCAAATTTACAAGATACTCAAGAGACTAGATGCTTGAATTGGATGTAGTGGACACCGTAAAAGGAAAGGTTATGTCATCAAAATTCAGTACTTTGTATGGAGTCTTGTTGATACACCAGTGGAGTGATTTAACAAGAGGCAGGTATGTGAGAAAACTGCTGTTAGTCATAATAAAAAAAAGGAATCTTGCAGATGAAGGATTCAGCAGAATCTGGAGAAACCCAGGAGTTATATCAAGCAGATAACAGAGAGAATGCTTGTGGTCGCTGCACTAATACCTTAGGAAGGAAGGTTGTACTCAGTCCATAGTTAGAAGTGAGAGAGAATGTGAAATAGAGATTTGATCTAACTATTTTATCATTTAAGCAGTAGCCCTTCAGTACTGTCAAATTTAAGAAAAGTGGAAAGAGTTTCACAGATAATGTGTTGTGCAGAAATGGACTTTGGAGACCAGATCAGAAGTTAAAGAAAACTGGGAATATGTGCCTGTTATTTCATCTGTGGCTTCTGAATGTTTGGTCTGAGGTCTTGGAGGAAGTATCTAAGATAAGAGAGAAGGTAAAATGCCAAGAAGCAGAAGAAATGGTAGCACTTTAGGAGCCAGTGATGGTGCTGACTGCTGTGGCTGTGGCTGTCCCTGTCCTGATGTTTGTTACCATTACTGCTGGCCTGAATGTAGAGAGAGAAAATAAAAACCTACACATGCAAAGAAAACTAAAGTTCAGGTGTCTGCTCCTGTAGTGGAGTTTTCTGCTCCACTGAGTTGGTAGATGTCTTCATTCTCTATGAAGTTTGAGGCGTGGCAGATATCTTAGGATTCACACAAGCTGAAATTGAGTGGTAGTCCTCAAGCCAGCTCTCATACTGTCTGTGTGTGTTCTGAATGTTTGCCTTTCAAGTGTCATGAATGTGGCATAGGATTGTTTGCAAGGGAAAGATTAAAATAAATGTTCATTTTCTCCTGTGAAAACTACAATACCTAATGTTAGTGATTATATTCTGCATGAAAGATACATTTTGAAAGGAAAATTTTGGTGCAGCTACTCAGGAGCTGCCAGTTATAAATAAAAATGACCATGTTGCTATTTATGCTTCAGTACTTCTGCGGACTGCCTAGCTTGTTCCAGTGTGGTGTAAATTAATGGAAAATCTGAAGAGAATGAAAAGGAAACAAAGTGTGCCAAAAGATAGTAATATTTGTTCAAAGAGATGTGCTAAAGAGTTTCTTTATATAGTGAAGCCAGTATAAATACTGCTTGTAGTTCAGAGGAATTTGTACTCGTAGCCAAAATTGTCAGTGTAGGACATGAGGGTTTTTTCCTTGAGCTATGATTATATGGTGACAAAATTGGTGTTCCCCATTGTAAACAGGTGTTAACTACCAAATCATGATACAGTACACATGACTGTGTCAGTTTCCAGCAGAGAAACAACTTGTTCCTGAATATGCGTTTCAGAGATGTGTCCTTCCTGACGCTCTCCCCCACCCCACAGCTTTTCAGGTGGTGAAATCTCAGCTATTAATAATTTGCCAGAGAAGAAACTGATTATGAAACAGAGGTTGTATTAATCTCGTCTGCTGCTAGAGTTTCAAGTGACTACTTCTTTCTGTGGCTTCCTGTATTAAGATGAAAATATAAGATTTCTGTTTTCAGTGTCATGTTTAATTCTGAAGGTTTTGAAAGCAGTTGTTGCAGTTCTAAGTAAAAGACTGGAATTACTGATACCTGTCTCTGTTTACAGCCCATGCTATTGTAAGTCTTAATGCTTTGGGAACAATCCTGTTGAAATGTTAGTTTTTTGTTTGAAACTTGTTTAACACATTCATTTTAATTCTTCCGTGGTATTGAAATAAACTCATTGAGAACATTTTTACACTATTTAGGATTCTGTAAGTTATGAAATGTGGAATTTCTGATTCTTATAGCAGCAATTTAAATACCACATTTAACAGATTTAGAAATAAAATGTAACCTCTTGTTAAATGTCTTTTTTGGTTAAACAAAAGAAAGCTTTGTGTTCATTCTCAGACTGTTACAGTTTAGTGACGCTAATGTAGATTTGAATCAAATTATCCATTTTTAACTACCTTGTTCATAACTACTGAACTACATCTTCCAAGTAAATACCTCAAGGTGTGAGTAATACATGTGCAAATGGTAGAAACAGTACGTAGAAATCCACCCTTGACATTCCCTGGTGCTGTTGAGCAGTTTTTCATTACTTTGAAATGAAGCAGTAGGGCTTCTGGGTGCATAGAGACCTTGCCCACGTCTGATACCACACTTGCCTTCGTTTTTTTGTTATCTCTCTGTGGGTGGTCAATATCTGCCAGAACAGTATCTACCAGATTGTTGTCATACCGTGTGCTCATGAACTGCACTCACTGTTAAGTTGTCCTATTTGCCATTGCTGAAAGATGCTCCATTTAATTTCCAAGTGCTATAGTTAATCCCATAACTAGCAAAAAGTACTGTATAGATGCATTTTTCTATTTTTTATGTTAGGTACATATTTCTAATTTTTTTTTGCTTTCTAGCTGCCTTCTTATTAAAAAAAAATACATAAAAGAACTTTTTATACACCTTTTAAATTATGTGAACAATCTTGTAAGTGTTCTGAGGAGCTGTACATAATTTTTACTTCAATAGCTGAATTCCATAAACAGGATGAGTAGGCAGCAAATTTGCAGACATGAAAGACATTTAAGGATGGGTGCTGCAATTTAAAAAAAAAACAACAAAAAAACCAAAAAACAATTGAAAACCCCCAAACAAAACAGAAGAAAAAAAAACAAAACCAGAGCAGATTTTTCATCTACTATGATGTTCCTGAGAAGAGGAAGAAAATGGCATTAAGATTTGGGAAATAATAGAAAGAGAAGATTGTCATGTTAGATTATAATCTGTTGCTGTATTTAATGGCTAATATACGTTTTTCCCCCCACAGAAATTAGCAGAGTACGGAAAGACATGTATAACGACACATTAAATGGTAGTACGGAGAAGAGAAGTGCAGAATTACCAGATGCTGTGGGACCTATTGTACAGTTACAAGAGAAACTATATGTGCCTGTAAAAGAATATCCAGATGTAAGTATATCTTTTTAGTCCCTACATTATTTTTTGATCCTTGTGGTCGTCTTTAAGTGTAAATTTCGTGTGATGCTACCCTTGGATCACGCTGAGTTGCTTTGGACACTAGGGAGTCGGTGTATGTTCCACCTGGCTTGATTTGCAGTGAGTGTGAGTGGAAGAAGGTTGTGTTAAATACCAAACTAGTATGGATTGCTAAACCATAGATGTAAGATCCTAATTATCCTGTTCATTCAGTGTTGTCCATCCTGAGACACTTGTGAAGTGAATTTTAGGAGGAGAATAGTTTTTGGGTGGTGTTTTTTCCTCTTGGTGTGCCTCTAAAAATCAGCTGCAGAATGCTTAGAGGCCATTTAGAGACCTCTTGGAGACTGTACTTAGTCTCAATTACTGTTTGTCCCATACCTGTGTAACCAGTTCTGTTGCTTATAGAAGTGTCTTTATCTCAGGGTTGGTTGTCCTGTCCTCTCCCCCTTCCCTGCCCTGCTTAAGCAAAACTCTTTGCTTGCTTGTCAGTACTGTGCTCTCCATGGGGTGTTCAGTTCTATTGTACACTTACCTTTTGAAGGAGAATGGTTGCATTTAACTAGAACTGTATTGAATTCATCTGGTCTGAAGTGTTTCTAAAAACTACTTGGGAAAAATAGTCCTGTCAAAATCTACCCCCAACTACCCCAACCATTTTCATTGATCAGTGACAAAATAAGAAACTGTGTTATTCTTCCCTAATAGAATTTAGAGGTTCTGTTGCAATAGAGGAGTGCAGGGTCCAAGTAAGGGATTTGCACATTAAAGTGATATAAAGTGGAAGAAAGTACAGAACAGCAAAAAATGGGGGTAACATTTGTGTATTTCTGTGGCTTTTCTTTGTATGCTTAATTAGATTAAGCTCTCCAAATGGAGTTTTATTATTTCAGTGCTGCTTAGAACATACGGGCCTCTAAATAAACCTCATTGTGCTGTGCTCCATTAAGAAAATTAAGTGCAAGTCCTTATTCAGAACAGAATATTTAGACAAATGTCTTTTCTCCCTTTTCAAATTTTCATGTAGTTGTCTTGCTTTGGGGTTAAAATACCTCTACTGGGAAAAGTGTTCAAGGAATTTGCACTGGCACTAAGGACATCTCTCTCCCCTTTTCTTGCATTTTTTCTTCCAAATTAAACAAATGCGTGTCTGTATACATATGTGTACATACATACTAGTCCCCACACCAAAAATGGTGAAACTCCTTGGAGTTACAGATTTTTGAGAGGAGTTGTCCTATCCTTTTGTTCTACAAAGCCATGTAAGTAGCTGTGGACTTGATACCTGCATATATCTTAGAATTACATTGCTTAGTGGCTTTTAGATTTTTAAATACTAAAATAAATACATTTTTAATAATTTTTAAATCATATTGCTTAGTGGCTTTTAAAAACATTTCTCAGTTATTGAAATCTTTGTTTCATAACTTGACAATGTATTCTTTGTGAAGAGTTGCCTTAGTTATTTGTTGTAGAATCAACAAATGTTGTAGAATCAACAAAGAAGTTGTAGAACTTGATGCCTGCTGTACGAGGATTAATGAGTAAGAAGAAAGGTGTTGTATTTCCCTTAACTATTAGACTGCTGTTCTAGAAATCAGGGATTTAGTAGCTTAGCTCTTCACTGCCAGTTAATTGTCAAATATAGTGTAAATGAGCAGGAAAGAGTTTGTCTCTAGTTACTGTCAAAGTAATGATTTCACTAGCTACTGCTAGCTCTTTGTGTGCTTTCAGAAGAACAGCCTTGAAGTGGTCACTAATTTATTTTAATAAACTCTTAGGCATTCAGAAGTTGGAAAAGCTTGTGATTTGTATACATGTGACCTGGAATATAAAGGCTGCTGGTTCTTGTGAGATGATGTGAAGTGTGTGCTAGAAAATGTGCAGCTTCTGCCACTGTGGTGGGACCTGGCAGTTCAAGCTTCACTGGGGGGCAAGCCCGGTGTTCTCTGTGTGCTCCTGTATTTGTTCATTGCTACTTGGAATGGGAGTTGCACAGCCTTAATAGTTGGTTAATCAACTAGAATATACCACTACATACTAAAAAAAAGCTTTGCTTTTGTATTTAGGCTCTTTCTAAAATCTTTGTGCAAGTCAGAAATCAGGTAACCTTCTTTAAATTCAGGCTAGCACAGCATTCAGAAGGTCTGGAGTACAGTGATTCCAACTTGTTCAAAAAAGAAAAAGGGTGTAAAATTCACTTCTAAGTACTAATTTCACCAGTAAAGGTAAATTTGTGGATAAAGATAGAAATTGTCACTTGTGATAATTTTCACAAGGTTGTGTGAAACCTCTTGCTCATATTTAGCAATTAATTCAGTTGTTACCAGATATAAGAAAGACATGCTGTACAGACTGGAGAGAGTGAGTTTCTCAGATAAATCTAGTTAATTCTTTCTATTGCCATAATTTTCTTCCAGCTGACAATCTTGTATACCTTACAAAAATGTAAAGTTAGATAAAACTTAAGTTACTCAGAGAAGAGCGACCAGAAATTGTTTTTCTCATGTATATTTATTAATATTTTTTGTAACAGAAATTTTAAAAAAATAAAATAATTGTTATGAGGTTCTAATAAACTTTTGTTATGGTAAATATTTTTGATTTAGAATTTTGAGCAGGTTGTTTAGTTGACTGTAGTGAATACTGGATAGTACTATAGTGCCATTTTGTGTACAGAATCCTCAGTTACTTGTGAGGCATAAAAACAGTAGTCTACCATAAGTTTAAACAAACAAGCTTTATATATGTGTATATATAAACATACACAAAAGATGAAATAGTAAATTTTCATAGCCTGCATCACTTTGATATTACTGTTTTAGTATCCTTTGGTTGCCCCCACAAGGTAAAGAAAATATAAAATTAAATTTAAAAGCTAAAATAAATATATAAAATCCCCTGAAGGCTCTTAATTTATTTTTATATATTAGTGCATATTGAATATTTTTAATCTATTTTTAATCTTTATTTGAAGACCATAGTTGATACAAGATTCAACTTGCCAAAAAATTGATTGACTGAAACAGCCTGTAGTTTTTAAATGCTGACTGTTCAGAGTTTGAATTTCTGCTTCTGTACTAGTAAGTGGAAGATAGGCAAAAATCTTGCTAAACAAGAACTAATTTTTTTTGGTGTGTTGTGATGTAGTCACAGCCTGATAAATTGTGTAACTGTTGGGATGGTCTCCTTTCTGGCACCTTTTTTTTTCCATAGGAAGTTACTGTTTCGCAGTTGGGTCTATTTGTATTGTTTTGTTCTAGCACCCTTGAAAGGTGTTTAATCTTTATAGAAATTTTAGTATTAAAACTGAGATTTGAGATACTTAACTTTCCTGAACCATGTATATGCTCCTGAAACTTGAGAGAGAACTTGTGCAGAAGGCACCCAAGAAATAAAATTCCATTAATTGTCTGTATTTTGCCCTTCAGTTAAAAATGTGTTCTCTACAGTGTAATGTTTGCACTCTCATATAAGTCTTTGATGTTACAGTTTGAAGGCATTTCCAATTCATGGAGAAATAACTTCCATCAGAATTTTAAAAAGTAAAAAGAAAAGATGTCAGAAATATTATTGAGCTCTTAAGAAGCAGAAGAACGGAGGATAAGCTATTGTTTGTGCGAGAATAGTTAATAGTCTTTAGCATTTCTTATGCTTCAGATAAATCATTAATTTTCTCAAATTTCCCTGAAGAGCTGAGACTAAACTTTCTGTCTGATATCAATTTAAACACTTTTTGGAATTAGTACCTACAAATGTTGAACTGAATAAATGTTTTTTCTATTATAATCATGGCTTTATTATTAATAAGTACCCTGTTAGCTCTGATTAATGTGAAATTCTCTGTTGGAACTCTTCTGTGCCTCTTCAGTAAAAATGTAAGAACTCCGTAATTATCGCATCTAAAGTAGCGTGTCCTTTGAGTATACTGCAGCTCAAAGGGCAGCAGTGATAAACAGCTTGTGCCTACTTCCTGACGATTTTAGTTAAACTGTTTAATTAGTACAACACAACGATGAACACAGGGACTCATTTTACTATGGGGAACTTACTGACAAAACGTTTAAATCCTTTTTCAATTTGTAATATCAGAGTTTAATAGCATTCCTAATATGGATTAGGAAGATGATAATATCATCTTTATTTATTCTTCTGATTCTTTTGCTTCAGCTTTTCATTCCCTAGTGATAAACAGGGAAGGAGGCTAAAAGACTTGGCCTTGTTTACCCTTGCAATTTGAAGCAAAGAGAGAATGTAACTGGTCTCTGTACATAAACTTGGGATACAGAGTAATGGCAGGGCTGAAGGAAGACTTGGGAAAAGGTCAGGTACTGATGAAAGTACAAATGTATATGAAATAACTAAAGTAGTTTGATTACTAGTTTTCAGTCTTAGTAGGGTGATTGGAAAAAATTCTAGTAGAAATAATGGGAACTAAAAATACAATTTTGAATTTGAACTTTATGTATTCATGAGAGGCTTTACGTGATCAGGTTGCACATGGTAAGGGAATGGATTGAGAAATGGATGGAGCATTGTTTAAATGCTGTTAGAATGGAGACATGCCTTAATATCTGTATGAAGATTTTTTTTATGCTTTCTATCTAATGTTTTTTTGGGTATCCTTCCCTTACTGACCCTCTGAATCACCTTTTGACAGGTTTGTTTTTGTTTTTTATTTTTGAAGCATGCTAAACACTTAATAGCTGGTTTGGGGTTTGGTGGTTTTTTTGGTGGGTTTTTTGGTTTTGGGTTTTTTTGGTAAAGAATGACAGATGCTGTCATAATTTTATTCGTAAACAAGCTGGTCAAATCTCCAGAGCATGTTTTTACTTGGAGGCAAAAGGATGTAAGACAGTCTAGAATACACTGGAATTAAAAATCCTGTCCTTTAGTCCCTTACAGTAATCTTGCAGGCTCAGCATCAGATCAGCAGTACCAATTAACTTGGTCCATATCTTCATTATTTTTTCCCTGTTAAACTCTTCAAGAATTTAGTGCAATTAAGTTACGTGATTACGCTGCCATTTATAGGTTAATGTTGTTCTTCCCATTTTATTCTTACTTCCTAATTTTGCTGTTTGCAGATACTGTTGTCTTTCTATGTGTATAAAATAAAAAGAAAAGGAAGGTAGGGACAAAGTAAGAGAAGTAAAAACTTAGTAAGTAGCATTTGCCTTGGTAATATTCCCCTTAATATTTTTCAGAGTAAATCTGGAAATCTGGGAGAAGAAATAAGTTGCATCCGGTAGTGACAGGAAAGTTGAACATATTTGTGAGAACACCATGTTTTTATGGTGATGCTTGTATTAGTAACTTCTTCAAATTACCATCATAAGAGTAAACTCCTAGTTTTATATACGTGTTCATATACATGCTATGTCCAGCATGTATATGACACTCCCTGCAGAAAGCAGTGGATTTTTTTCCTTGTTTAATCAGTGTACAGGTCCAGCTTGTAAGGGTAGAAATCCCCTAATCTGACATTAACAGCTAGTTCCTGACTTTTGGGTGCCTCTCTTCACCATGGAGGAAGAGGACTGTGTATATGGGGAAGCCAAGTGCTGAAGGAGAATGGTAGTCTAGAAAATTAGTCTAAACAGTTAGTTTGAAGATATGTGTTACTTTGCTGTGGATGAAATAACTAAAATTATCGTCATAAATTAATTTTATTGAAGATGTTTAACTTTGGGATTTACAAAATTTAAGGCTGCAAAGAAAGTGTCCAGTGGAACTGTTTGAAGTTGGTCTAGAAGTCAACATCCATCGTGATTGGTTTTGCTCCTCTAGTGCCTTTCATTATAGCTCATTTCATTTTCTGTGTAGAGTCAGCCTTTCAATGGGCAATCTGTTTGATCAGAGTTGTCTTCTTAATACTTAATTGTAATTAAGTATTACAATTAATACTTGTCTTCTTAATTTTGAGTTCTGCACTTTGTGTGCATATGTTTCCTTCCTTCATGGATTACAAAAATATGTGGGTGCAAGGTTTCAGTTGATAATGTACTACAACTCTGTGGTGTCAGCTTGTGCTTGCTTTTGCTGAACTGATTTTCCTCAGAACTTCTACTTCGTGTAGTACCTCTCACAAGACTTAAGTCTAGGAGAGTTGGGTGCAAATGCAAGTAATGGAGGGTCAGCTGTGAGCCAGATATTCGTTGCATACTGATTTTGTTTCACATTGGGATGGTTTTTTTTTTTTCAGTCTGTTCTTTGAAATGTTTATTTTAGGAAAGAAGGGTTTTGCACAGGGACAGGGAAGTGCTTCAGCATGATATTTTTGCTTGCTATTGTGAGGTCAGGTATGCTTGGGTACACCTGCTGAACTTGGTAGTTTTTTGTGAACTAATGTCCTTTAACTAGGGTTGGGGACTGCAGAAAACATGGAAATACATCGAGTAAGTGCTGAAACAATACCTAAGGGGGCAAGGTAGAGCTTGTGTTTAAAACACATAGGTGAATTTACAAATTACTGTTCAGACATCAGAATCCTTAGCAGTTGTGCTTTGTTACTCAAAGTCAGGAACAGATCTTCCCTCTGCTCTAGAGAGTAGAAACAGACTCCTGAAGGATATGGTATTTGAGAATCACAATGTTTTAAGGAAGGAGGAACTACAGAGAGAGAAACCCTTACTTGAGGATTAAGAGGTTTTTAATTTTTTTAGTTTCCCCTCTGATTAGTTGACAAAAGGAGACCTATAGCACTAAGCTGTAGTACTTATCCCAAAAACTTGAACTGGCAATTAGAATACCATGTTATCTTCACCCCCTCTTCCTGCAGTGGTCAGTCAGCTTTTGACAGACAGATACTTTTTCCTTTTTAGTAGCTCTGTAGTTTAGGCATTGCTGTTTGTACACTCAGATTTTTATGGAGTTGCCCTTGCAAAAGTAATTTGATGCTTTCCAGTCAGAGGACACCAGGAGTTCTGTAACGTCACACGGGTAGGTCAGTGAAATCAAAGTCCTAGCTAATTGTGTTTGCTCTGTGTTTTGCTAGGATAAGATGGCGCCAAGCCCCATCTAGAATTGCTATTTAATATAGTTTTGAGTTCAGTCAAAATACCAGCTTGGTACTTTCTTTGTATCGCTCTTAAATCATATGCTTAGGTAAAAATCAATTGTACATGCCCTCAGTGGTAAAAGGTCTATTGTTTATTACTAGAGTAAGTCTGCCCACAAACCTTGGAGGTGCATATTAATTAAAAAAAGCCAAAACAAAACAAGAAAAAGTTGCCTTTTAAGCAGCATGGTCAAGTTTTTCTAAACAGGTATGCCGTTCTGAGGTTATGCTATTTCTGAAGTTAATACATTTAAAAGTGTACATCACTTGTCAAGGAAAAGTTTTCAGTGTAATGCTGTATCTGTAGCATTCATTTCTGATCTGAATTTGTTCCATATTTCTAAAGAACAGAGTTGTTTTGCTCTGCCTGTGTGTCTCATTGTGTTGGTCACTTGGTTGTCTTACATGAGTCTTCTTGAGAGGATAATTGTACACAAATCTGGCTTCAGGAATAAACTTTCCTTGTAGGCATTTCCTTCCTTTTTCCATGTTTTGTTTCATTGCTAGAGAACTGGTTTTTACCTACCTTGGTTTGGAATGTTGGATTTAAAATAAAACACAAATGCTGTCTCAATAGGTATCTCTGCATAGGAGATTCTGGGTTTCTGCAGCTAATAGGTGTTCATCCATTGTAGTGTGGATCTACTCAATTTATGAAATTAGTCTGCTGTTTTTTAAAGCTAATAAGAACACTAGTTGGACACTGTTGCTTAATTTCAGTCACTTCGGCATAATATTAATTTATAGTTCTAAGCTTTTGTGTGTTTCTTTTCTCTTTAAGAGCAGTGTATCATAGTGAATTCTGTGAAGGCACTGATTCCTTTTGGAATTTGCTGCACTACTTTGAAACTGAGTGCAGTTTTCTTTCAAATACACTCAGTATTTTAGGAAAAATAGTTCTGCTTGATGAGCAGGTAGTTCCTTTTTACACCTTATTTGCACTCAGTTGTCTCTTATTGTATAGTACTGTACTTTGTCTCTTCAGGAATGCTTGTACACCTGTCCTAATTGTGCACATCCACCCACCCAACACTTCAGTTGCTTAGGTTGATTAATGCTTTTTCAGAAGGTTTCTGTCTCTTTAGAGGACTGATATAAGCGTGATCAATATCTCTCAGCTGTGTGGTTTATAAACACTCAGAACATACTGACCCAAAAATTCGAGTTTGTTCTAGTTGCAAACGTTGTGATCTGTGGTGAAAGGGCACTCAGGGCTTTGCCCTGTGGTCAGTGATACAGGGAAGATTATCGACTAAATTGTGATTTAAAGTTGCAGCAGTTTATCAGATTATTTTTTTTCCCTGTAAAGTACAAGTGGTCTAAAAATGTGAATGCTGCATTAAATAGATACCTCTGTATTGCTGTTCCATCTGGAAATGATCAGTTATTACGTTGCTACTGTATTTAAGTACTGGTGATAATGAATATATTATTCAAATCAACATCTTAAATGTCTGGGTCATACTATTTAACCTAATTGCTTGAATTTTATAATTTGAACTTATTTGACAATTTGATTACGATTTTTTAAAGAATGGATATAATTTCCATTAAAAATAAAGCAAAGTTGATGTCATTCAACACAAATACTAAAATAGTCTATCTTGGGCTTCAATCTCATTCCGACTTTTTCAAGTTATTCTAGCCAAAATAAGATTTTGAGTAATTTTTTTTTCCTCCACAAGTGCAAATGTTGCCCTTGAGACTGGAAAAATTGTAAACAAGGGCTTTTGAGTCTTTGTGAAGGACTCAGTTTTTTCTGAGTCAGCTGATGGGCAAGCTGAAACAAGACAGAGACCTGAAACTCTGGCTTTGTAATATAGGTAGGGCTGAAACATAACATATATATCTCTAAGTCCTAAGTCACTGCAGACAGGTAGGCTGACATGTACACCTAAAGTAAATCTCAAAGCCTTATGATAACTCTTTCTTCTGCTGTTTCACCTGTGGTAAATACGAGGTAGTTCCTCTTCTGTTGCAGTGTCTGCATCACAGAACTGTAGGAAGTGGTAATACACCTCTCCCTACTTGAAAAGCCCAGAGTAAAAGGCAAAAGTTAGTTAGAAATGAAGCCTGAATGTAGCAGTTGTGGATATGCTGCTCTTTTAGTAGTGTTGCAATTGTAGATGCTTATGATAATAGATTCAATATGATTTGGTATCCAAAGGTGCTGCTATTACTGTGTTACTGGGCTGTAACGCTGCTGCTCTTAGTGCTTGATGCTGACTGAAGCACATAACTCCATAGTGCTTTTATTGTGAGTCTTGCACCCTTAATTGCTCCCAGCCAGGTGGGCTTTTTAGGGTGTTTCAGGTGCTTTTCAGTTTTGACTCATTTGTCTTTTTATGCATTGCCTTCTTACAGTTAGAGCATAGACTTAAGGTTTGGTAATAGCTTTTAGCAGAAGTCATTTAGAGTAAACAAGGCAGATTAGACCTTAAAACACTAAAGGAAATATTGAGTGCTATACTTAGAGCTGTCTTCTGTGTTTCTGACCTGTTCTGCGGTTTTAGGTTTGAATTTTGCAAGTTTACTGATTATGGCAGCTCTACATATATGGAGAAGACTTTTTGTAACAATGTTTCCAGAAGGTGAATGGGATTATTAGTTTAACTTTTCACTTCAAATATGGTCAACACTGAGAAATCTATTTATTATTCTTTTTGTAGAAGAAATACTTGTGCAACAGAAAGTAGGCATTGAGAGTTTCTAATCACACTTTTTTTAAACTTGATTGAAGTATATCACTTGAAGTCTGTAGTAGAATGAGAAATGCTACCAGTTAGATAATCCTGCTGGGTTTTGTTCCAAATTTTGGAAAGGGGGATTGCTTTTGTTGTGATGAAACAATTTCAGATTACTTTCTCTGACATGTTTCTGTAATCGTGGCATGAAATTCTAGACCTAGTTTGGTAAATGAGCCCCTAATGAACGTGAAGTAGTATAAATTGTGTACAAAGCTATGACTAAGTGTGATGTTTATTTTAAAAGTGAGGTGTTGTAGTTCTGCTTGTGAAATACTGGGAGTATTCTCAATACATTTAAAGACAGAAATAGGTATTTCAGTAGTTGATTTGTCTTAAATGAGGTAAGAATTCTGATTCACTTTCCCCTATGAGTTCATAAAATTCAGTTTGTTTCACTCTGGAGCTCTTAGCCTGTGAATGAGATTGCAGTTGTGTAACCAATTCTCAAATGTGTGTAAAAGTTTAAGGAGCAAAGCAAAAATTTTCTAATATTGGCTCTAATTATAAATTACAATTTAGTCATCTAAATTAAGCAATTAAAATCAGTCACATGAATGAAAAGCATGTTTATGTTTAGGAATGTTAAACACCTTAGTTTGTCACTCACTTCAGAAATTTGATAAAATGCATTTTTTCCCAAAATATCTTGCTTGAATATGGAAACTTTCATCACAGCTCTAATTGGTAAGGCCTATGTTTATCCACAAAACAATACTGTGCATCTGTATCATGGGGTTTAGTTGCTCGGTTGCTTGGTGTGGTGCTTTACCGCTTTATTTTTAACTTTGCTTGTGAAAGAGTGTTATTATGGAGGAAAAAATAGTAATTGCTATTTATATAGTACTGCTTTGAGGTCTTCTAATTTGGAAGTGTGCAATTTTTGTGTTTCCTCCCTTCCCATCTTTCAAGGTGGCAAATAAATGTATTTTTGCAACTTAAAATTATAAAAGACTGAATAATTCAGCATAAAATCCGTTGCCTTAAAGGGATGAAGAACTTTGTCTAAAATTCCAGTAACTAATGAAACAAAATGAAGTGGTTACTGAGCACCTCTCCTTTGCATAAACTTAAGTATAACCTCAAAGCCTGTTTCTGCAAAGTCAGTTTTTCCTTTTGAGAGGAGGAAAAGCAACTGCATTTCTCTGGTAAATTAAAAAAAGAGATTAGTGTCCCTTAAGTACAAGAATTCTGTTTCTGCTTAGTATTTGTAACTATAGTATCACTATCTGCAATGGTGCTGCAACTTAAATGTATCTTTCTCACTTCTAATTACTGAGAAATGGAAGTAGTCTACAGTTAAATTAGCAACTTTAAGTGCCTTGGGTAATGTCATATGTAGTCACATCTAATTAAAAGGTATTATTATGGAAATTAGTTGTTGGACTGTATATCCTGAGGATCCTTTGTTATTGGAATATGAGTTTAATGATGTAAACTGTGAGGCTTAGAGGGCACTGCTGGATCCTACAATTAGGTTTTGGAGACCGATTTACACACAGCACAACTTGTTAATTCTCTAGATAAATGTGTCACGATTCCCAAGTAGAGCATGGAATTGAACAATTTTTACTCATCTCCTGGCGTTATTGAAACTGATGTCTTGTCACTGTTCTGAAAACCTCATCTTAGTGAATAGGATGAAAGAGATTATTCACTATCTCGCTTAAGCATGCCTGCTATTAGATTGTTCACAGGATCTGATTTCCTGAGAGAGTTTCTGTTAACAATCTTTCAATTACTGTTTAAAGGTTTTTATGACCACTTAAAGGAGGGAACTACCAAACGGTTCTGTGGGCCTTTAAATAATTGCAAATGGGAATCTAATGATAACAGAGATTCCCATTTTAAAACCATGAAATTGTTAATTTGTCTATCTTTACAGCTTTCTCACTTATGTTGATAATTCTAAGCAATTTAAAATCCAATTATTTCCAAAATATGACAGTAATTAGATTAATGTTTTTACATGAACTGAACATGCAGCATAGAAAAAATAATTTTGAGGGATATTATTTTAGTTATTTGAGGTGGAATTGAAATTACCCATTTAAGATTCTCTTTCAACTCGTGGCATGAGGAAAAGGGTAAATGTTAAAAACAGTATTACATGGAAAGAAAATGTGACTAGTTTATATTATTATGCACAAAATGTATTTAGAAAGCAGAGGTGAAGCAGATAGTGTACAAACAGGAGGCGTTTTTGCCCTATTAGGAGAAAAAACAATGTTACTAATTAAACATGCTAAAAGTACAAATTGCTATTTCACAAGTAATATTTCTAAAGGTAATATTTATACAAATAACTACACAATCTATAAATAGTAAAAATGAGTCCAGAAGTGGTGGGAGGGAGGCAAACCCCGAAATGCTTTTTGCTTGGCTGTGTTTGACAAGGCATGGCTTCTGTCTCTGGTAAGTGATAAGGTCTGTGCTTTGCTGCTGTGTGTTCTTGTATCTTCTGTCTGCTGCTCCAGCCCGCAGCCTTGTCAGCTCAGTGAGGAATGTCAGGAGACTGGAGCAAAAGGGAGTTAAATGGGTGACACTGAGGGATGGCAGTAAATGAGATGGGAGCTAAATATATAGGTTTGTGACATTCTAGCAGCTGGCTGAAGTCCTGCTGTTTGTTGCTTGGGTATACTAGCCTTAAAAAGGAAGAGAATGCATTGTAGCACCGAGAAGAAAAAAAACAGCTGGTGGCTTATCAGTCAGCCCTAATGACAGAGAAGGTTAAAGAGTTTGGAAGGACAAATCTTGAAAGAGTGCTTTTATTAGTTACGTAAAATTTTTAGTTTGTTGTGCGTAGTTTTATAAAACTACTTTTAAACTTGGCTTGTTCAGCGCAAAAAGATGTGAATGCTTCGTTTGTTGTCCAAATAAAATCACTTTAAAAATTTGCTTAGTTACTTTTGATTCAAGCAGTTTATTGGGTGGTTTTTACAGTAACTTATTTTTGATGTTTTCTTGCTCCATAATGGGACTCTTGGAAACAGTCTGATACTTGATTAAGTATCTTGGATTTTAATTCTTTATTTAGGAAAAAAATGGCTTATTTTTCTAATAGATGAAAGCATGAATGCCTTCCAATAGCATGAACTTTATGTATCTTAATCCCCATCTTTATTAGAGAGATAGAAAAGTGCCATGTGATTTAAATATGGTTTTATGTTTGATACACTTTCAAAATGAAAGTTAATATTTAGAGAAATCTGCATTTAATTGCTTAAAAGCTTCATATTTGACATGTAACTTATAACTACATCTAGTTCTTGCAGTAAAGGCTGTTTGAATGTAAGCTTGAAATAAATACAACACCTTAGTCGAAAGATTAGTCCTGCTTGATACTCTTTGCTGCTTTTTTATGTCTGAGATTTTAACAGTTTCTTCTCAAGAACCCCTTTAGTTCTTGAACCCAAACTTGATTGTTACCACTGTCTTACAGCTGACTCAGAAGTGAAGAGAAAAACCTCGTTTATGGCTCCTCAGCAAGTAAAGTGGTAGTGAAGAAGCCTTTCTGTCCTCTTTCGTACTCACAGTGAGTGTCTGTGTTGGTGGCACTCTGGAAGAATCTGTGGGCTAAAGATGTGAAACTGATACAGGTTAAAAGCTTTAGTGGAGGGGACTTTCTTTTTTTTTTTTTTTTCCTTTTAAGTGCTCCTTGTGCTGCGGCATAATCTGGCAGGATGGGAAGAGATCAGGAAATGCCAGATCTCCTGCTCTTGGGAGGAATTGGTCTGTTCTTGTCCTTAAAGTTTGTTGGAGTGCTTGTGGAAGCGAGGTGTGACCGAGCAGTTTAGTGCCAGTTTTTAGAAGACTGCGACAGTGAAAGTTGGGTCGTTTGTCCTCATGTTAGGAGCTGGTTTTCTTCCGATTATAGGAGCAGCTTCTCCTTGTTACAGCAGTACTACCAGTGTGGATTTCTGTAATTTTGAGATGGTCTTGCATTAATTTATGTGTTTGTGTATGTTTTCCTTCTCTGTGGTACGCAAAAGTTCAGGTGGACTGTACGTAGCAGGATGATGCACCAGATAAGAGTTTCAGGCCTTGAATAAAAGAGATTAGAGAGATTTGAGCTGCTTTGCTCAGGGAATTTGATGTATTGTGTTTAGGCAGATTTGGTTTTTTTTATATACCTCTGTATAGAGAGATTTATGACTGTGGAGCTGTATAGTAATTTGAAAATCTCTTGCATTTAGTACGTGATGCCATTTCTGAAGTGCCGGTTCCCTTTTTTATTTAGCACAGCAGCTCCTTGTGGATCTTCTTTTTGAATACTGTAGCTTGTTTAGGTCAATGCCAGTATAACCCATGTGTTACATCATACAAAAATATCAAAATAAATATCAGCAGAATTTAGCTAATATAATAAACTTGCCTTTATTCCTTCTACATACCTAATGCAAGTTTATTCATTGTATTAGCTTTTTTCCAAGTGATTGTTTCATTCTGAACTGCAAAAACTAGAAGCACACAGCTTTTATAGCTTTATGTTAGAGGTTAGTAAATTAAGAATTGTTCCTAAATTCTCTCTACCTTTGTAGTCTGTTATCTGACTTCTGCTGCTGTTCTTTAAAGGAACTTCTGGAGTGCAACATCTTCAATGTTTTGAAATTTCTTGAATCTCTGTTAATAAAATGTAAGGTTTTATGGCAGCATTCATTTTCACAAAAACCACAGATCTCCCTTTGGATTTGGATTGCTTTCTAGCTTCCATGTGGAGGTTCTGTTATCATAATGCCAAAATTCTATGGTGGAGGTGTAATTTTGCTACAGAAAAATAAAAATAAAACCAGATTTATTACACAGTCCTAGGACAGTAAATCTTCTTAGTATTCACTGAAATTTGAACTAAAAGGTAAATCTCTTGGCATAAATGTTTCCATCTTGGGCTAGTTTTTAGAAAATGAAATTGAATAAAATAGTGATTAGATGTGGTAATTTGCCAAATGTAGAAGATTAAGATACCTATTTTTTGGAATACTGTTAGAGAGACTGGTCTTCAAATTGGCCAAATAATTTGTGAAGAAATTATGTTAGCTCTTAAGCAGCTAATCTGGAAAAACAAGGCCCTTGAGATTAAAGGTACTATCTTTGTGCTAACATAGAAATTAAAAAAAAAAAAAAAATTTCCACCTGTGATAACACAGGTATATGTTGTGTTTAAAAACTAAAGTGGAATCTTCTGCCCAGAGGAGCTGAAAATATATTTTCTGGGAAGACTATGTTAGTGGTTCAATGTTGTTTCAATGGATGAAAATTAAGTTGGCATACTAGGTAACATTTTGAAGATACTTAGTTTTGGATTTACAGGAATTACTACCTCCTAAATTCTTACAGCTTCATTTTGACGATAAGTTCTGACAGATACCTATTTCAAACAGATGACAAAAGAAAACTGTATGTTGGCTTCTCTGATTGGTTGCAATGCATTCAGCCAACTAGATGTAGCTACTGCTCAGATGGTTCTATCACATTAATTAGAATTTCAGTGCTAAAAATTAAGTGTTATTTAGATAAATACTAGCTATAATTATATTTCATAAAATTTTTTCAATAACTAAATGAAACAACACCAAGTATTTAATTAGAATTTACTTTGGTCCTCTTATAAACTGCAAGTTTTGAATTTGAGAAAAAAGCTGTATACTTCTGTGTATTGCTTTTAGTCTTTTTTATGTTTTAATCTGTGCGTTGAGGTTTCTTTATTCTTTACTCAAGAAAGCTGTATTACCATTATTAAAATGACCTGGAAAGCTAGCCTGATTTTGTTCTGGGTTTTTTTATTTATTTCTTTTTTTTTATAGATCTGGTCTAATGTATTTACATGAGGTTTGTAAAGCTGTTTCTCAGTTAAACATGCTCTCAAAGCCTTCAGCAGAGGTTATTAGAGGTGAATGATGTGGATTTAAAGGATTTAGTAATTCATTCTAAATCCCAGCTATACTTGTAAATGCATATTTTTTTATTTTCTTTTTTTTAAAGGAGTATTTTAAGCATTAGGATGTGGTCTGCTGGGTAAAAATGATATTTTGACATCACATGGATAATCTGGTTTGTCTGGCTTAGAGCTGCAGTGATCAGCAGCTGAGCTTTTTGAATGATCACTGTATCAGTGGCTGATACTCAGCTCAGTCAGGAACAAATGCAAATAATCTGTAATAATCTGTAATGGGCAAGTCAACTCTACCAGCAAAGTTAACATTGCAGAATTATGGTATGTAAATTGTGGCACCCTTACAGGACCTGAAGGGAGCCTACAAGAGAACTGGAGAGGGTCTTTTAGGATAGGTCAAGTGAGAACGGATTTAGTCTGAAAGAGGGTGGGATTAAATTAGATGTTAGGGAGAAATCCTTCTCTCTGAGGGTGGTGGGACAGTGGAACAGGCTGTGCACAGAAGCGGTGGATGTGCCATCCCTGGATATGTTCAAGGCCAGGTTGGATGGGGCTTTGAGCAGTCTGGTCTGCTGGAAGGTGTCCCTGCCCATGACAGGGGTTTGGAATTAGATGGTCTTCTTCAAGTTCCCTTCCAGCCCTAATGTTCTATGATTTTATGAAATACAGGAAGTTGTTATTTTTACTTTAGGATGGTTATGTTGCTGTGGTGTTGGGGCTTTAATTGTATGGTGGTGCTTCATAAAAACAATTTAGTTTTTATTGTAGCAAGCGATATATCTATTAAAATTTATCACCCAGTTAAAATCACCTCAGTTTTCTATCTGAAATTATATGGGGTGATGTTTATTTTGGCACCTTCCAGAACACAACTGGAAGTAGTATTTAATTGGTAAATAATGTTACAGTGCTGGAATACAGGTACTAGCAAGGAGGACTTCATAGTTGAACAGGACTCTGGGTTACCCTTTGAAAATTTAATACTTGTGATTCTAGGACATAATAGAATTACTTTAATTGCCAAAATCTTAAATTGAAACAAATCCTGATTTGCCGTATTAAAACATCCTAAAAGTTCTTATTTATTGTGCCACCTGTTTTAAAGTTACTTAGGGAACATCACCAGTAAGAATTAGTAATAGATGAGCAATTTTTAAGGTAGACCAAACTGTTTGTTATGGTAATCCATCCTTTAAACCATTAAACGTGTATTGCTGATGTCCAAAAAGGGAAGGCAGCAATTCTTAATCCTACAGTGAGAACAAGGTGCTACTGTTTGTCACTGATTGTTTACTATCTACTTATTAAAGTGTTACTGGAAAACAGATAAATTTGTATCGGCATTTCTTACTAAAGATCGTGTGCAGAGTCCTTGTAGGCAAAGTCTGTTTACTAACTTGTTCAATAAATTCTAAATATTGTGCTCAGTTTTTGTGAGCCAACTGTCTTGCAGCATGTGTGTGTTCATTCAAGAGATTTTATTTGGTTCTGAACATGACGTGAACAGTTCAGTGTTTGAATTGTGCTGATGGCACCAGTTTCCTAGATGAGGTGAGTTAGAGGTTAAACAGCATTGAGGAGGACTGACTCATGCATGCCATGAAACATAAATACTCCCCAGTACTTAGAACAGAGATTTAAGTTGTTCTCCCCTGCTCAAGTTTCTGGAGATCTTTCTCCTTTCTGGACATCACATAGAATCCATACTGTTCTAATTTACTTAAGCTGTGCTTAAAAACCCAATTAAATATAATGTAATTTAAAGGAATTTAACGTGTTGCCAAAATTACTCCTACAATAACTACATTATGTAATCCTTAAGTTAAATGTAGTTCTGGGAGAGAGTAATAGATAAAGGTATTTGTGTGGAGGGAACTAATTTACCCTGTTACTAGCTGAATTTTTCTTCGGAACCTCTGCATTGTGTAATAGTCAAAACCTTTGCTCTAATACGTTCTTTTCATTTTCCTCCAGATGCAGATATTTTTTGTATAGTTCATCAGACTTCAAAATACTGAATGTTAACTTTGTTCTCCTGCTGCACAAATACTGTGTTTTAGTAATATATTACAATTATGTTCATATCCTTTGTTTTTGCATTAATACATATTTTACAGATGTTTTTGAACTAGACCAAGCTGGTCTTACTCCCACAATAATTATCAGTTCTTTCCCATAACAAGACAAGTTATTATCTGGCTTTGATGTTGAGAAGTGATTATGGTAACTGAACTAGAACAAAAAAAAAAACAACAAACCAACCAAAAACAAAACCCAAAAAACGCCCCCAACCCTATAATCTTTGTTAAAAATGTATGCAGTGTATGCAGTATACTAAATAAAGATAGAACCAGTCTTAGTGCATTACATATGTACTAAAAATGATTCTTACCCATTTAATACACTAAGAAAAAGGAAATATCTTTCCATTATCTCCTTTCTAAGATGTTGTTCTCCTCTTTGTGTCAACTCAAATTTTAGAGAATTGGAACTACTTTAAATATTTTAGCTGTAGTGACCCTTTTACTAAATGTTGGGGATTAAATTGCTCACAGGTAAAGTAATCTCAGAGGTATTTCAACAGATCTGCTAGAAGTTTTGATTTTATTTGTCCAGCACAAAAGTATCTAATTGAAAATATGGCAGATCCTAATTTTCTGACGGTTGATATTCCGTATTTTATTCTCCGGTACCTTAATTGTTTTATTTTTGTGTTTAAGTGATGAAGAGATTATTTAATAATAATTTATATGCATAAGTTGCTTACAGCACAGCATTTCTAATTTACTACTTCATCATTTAAATGCTTCAATAGTTCTCATTTAGCTTTGATTATAGTATTAGAATGGTGTATATCAGATACCCACAGCAAATATAAGTGGATGTGTTTGACATAAGCAGATTATATGTGTCATGCTGATATTCACTACATGTGTACTTTGGCCTTTACTTGGTTATTTTGCTTAGAAAACCTGCCATATTTAGGGATGGAGGGAATGTTTTTCACTCGCTGTTGCCTGCAGCATCTCTTCTATTACCAGTAGTAGGTGGGTTTGGTAGAGACTTGGGGAAACAACTTCA
Organism: Daphoenositta chrysoptera; assembly: GCA_013397915.1. Taxonomy (NCBI): domain Eukaryota; kingdom Metazoa; phylum Chordata; class Aves; order Passeriformes; genus Daphoenositta; species Daphoenositta chrysoptera. Next base: position 511,729 of record VZRO01003776.1, read on the forward strand.
CATCTTGTCACTAGCAGTCTTAACAACTACCTAAAGTTAGTTTGTATGTAAAAATTAACTTCTAAATGTGGTTACTATTGTCTGTGTTCACTGCATTGACTGTGATAATACCATCTGCTTTGTCAGCCTCTTTTCCCTTTAAAATATCATCAGATAATGTTTTTCTTAACTATGTTCCAAACTTGCCAAATTCCACTGGAGTACATTTAATCCTCAAAATACGTTCTAATGCAGTTAATGAAAGATTTCACAATTTCAGCATTATTCTTAAAACATTATACTTTTCCCTCTTGATTTCTGAAATGTATACAAGTGGCTGTTTATGTAAACTTGGCCTTCTTTGTTTTTAGTTAATCTATAATGTGGTCACTGAGTAAGTTGTGTATGGGATGCACTTGTTTTTATTTGACAGTAGTTCTTACTGTTTCAACAAAAGATGTGTAGCTGTTTTCTGTTGTGATAAGTGTGGTGTTGAATCACTGAAAATACTTAATAAGGCATGAAATATATCTGAGGTTTCTCTTCACAGAAAAAGGAACTTCTCTGTTTTGTTAACCGCAACCTACCAAAAAAAATGTAGTGGTGTCATCTTCTGTATGGGATGAGATAGTGGCAACAATTTCAAGTATCTAAAGAAAATATTTTGACTGAAAGAAGGGGTTGGGGGCTGGAAATGTCAACTGAAAGGTTATGTATTTAATCCATCCCTGCTATCTTACTGGCAAATTACATATTTACAGGTGTAAATGCTGCTTCTCTTAACATGATGTGTTTATATACATTCATGTGCGTAAATATGTTCTTGTAAAAAAACTGTTATTGTAAAAAAACCCCAACTTTTCTTGTAAAAAAACCCCAACTAACCAAACATCCCCATTCCCCCACCCCCCCAAAAAAAACCCAACCAAAACCCCAAAGCAACAACCAGAAGCCAATTTTTCAACAAAGTTGTCATTGTGAAAATGGTTATATGGGCATGGTATACTAATGGAGTAAATATTGGAAAATGCTATTGCTAGAAAACATATGCAATGTAAGTAATTTGCCCATTTGTCATTTCTTTTTTCCTATAAAATGTTTCAGATTACTTTCTCAGAAATTCAGTCTCAAAGGTACCTAGCTGTAATTTTATGCTACAAGTTTTGTTTTCTTTATTAAACACTAAACTACGTAACCAAAAGCATACAGTCTTAAGGTTTAATATGCTGTATTTTGTTTTCTAATACCTAAAGTGGTTTTATACTTGTTTCAGGTTAGAGACTGTCAAAAAAAGCAAATAAGCCATACGTATCTGATTTTTTTTTTCTTTTTTTTTTTTCCATGATTATCCGAGACTCGGCTGAGAACAATGCAAGATTTTCTAAGAAATGGAGAAATATTTTATGGAAAACTAACTTTATTACCAGTATCATAAAACAATATTCCTTTTAAAAGAAACCAATGAAAAAAAATCAAACCTAAATTTGCTAATTTTGGTGGTTCAGTGAAAGCTTTTATTGGATTCAGAATCCATTCTGCTATTTTTTTTGTCAGCGTACTGTTATTTTTTATCTTCTTCAGTATTTCCAGCTTGTTTGCATATAAGTGTTTCAATGAAATGCATTAGCTGATTTTCTTTATAAAAAATATGCACGAAAATACATACTTGAATTTAATTGTAGCTTTAAGAAATTTATTAATCCTTGGAGTAATGTTAATCTTTCTCACAAAGAGTACTCACATTAAACAAACACCATTGTGAGTGTCACACACATTCATCACGCTTTGTTTGCAGAGCCTTCATTGTCTTGCAGTTCCTTTGTGTCTCTTCATTACTCCATTTCCATGGCTGGCATTTTAGCCTGTGACTCTGTCAGATTAATTTATCTCCTAAATGGTCTTGGAATATGACTATTGCAATCTGAAGACATAGAAGGTTTCCTCTGAAGTGGCTAAACTGACTGCCAGCACTGCTGCTTAAGATAAAATTACCAGATGTTCTCCATTATAACATCCAGTTTTCAGTTGCTTCTTAACCACGACGTATTTTAGCCATGCAGAAGTCCTGGTCTTCAGATGCTTTTTATTTGGTGTGGAAAATCATATGAAAATGAAATGAGCAGGAAATGCTGCTCTCCATGTCTTCAAAAAGCAAACTAACCACCAGGACATTTTAAACCACATTTTTGGGATGCTTTAGTTTGTTTAATGTATCAGTATGCAATCTGAAAGCTGATTTCACTGTGGAGAAGGCTGAGTATAAGGTACAGTTTTCTCTCTTGATGAAAATCCACTTTCAGCTGGCAGTTATGTCTAACATCTAACTAGGCTATAAAATAAAATTGGGGAAATGGATAAGTGAAGGCAAGGCTACTCACTAACTGATAAAGAAGTCTGAAGATTTTGTCCCTATTATGATTTAAAAAAATAAAGGAAATTATATGTAAAGGTAGTCTCAAAATGGAGAAGTTGTTTTCATATATGACATAACTGTACTGAAGCTGATTTCTGCATGAGGGTAAGAAATAAATAACATCATCAAGAGTGGACATCTCTGGTTACAAGTACTCAGTTTTAGTAATTACAGTGGGTTTTTTTTTTTTAAGGAAATAATAGAATTTATGTGATTTTTCTAAGCTGGGGATCAGAAGGTGAAACTAAATGCTAGATTACTAGAAACACAGATACATTGCAAAGCATTTGTTATGAATCATTAGTAAAGAAAGGGCTCCTTTTCTGTGTGTTTATAATTTTTTTCTGAATTTAGCTGCTTATTATATCTTAAAGTATGCTTTAAGAGTCAGCATGCAGTGTAGAGCATCTTTTGGTTTTGGTATAATGAGGAACCTACTGAGCTTTTCTTGAGACTTTCCTTAAAATAATGTTTAGGTTGTGTATGAAAAGTACTCAAATAGACATTGTACCTAAGGAACACAAAAACCTTCTAAGGCTTTTCTGGATTTCCTTAAGTCAAAATAGACTTGAAGAATAGCTTGTTTTGGCATTTTTTCCAGTGATAAGTAACTGACTCTGCAAAATCAATGTTTAGTAAGTCACTGGAACATTTGCTAATAAGATAGTAGAATAAATGAGTTTTTAATTGAGTTAAATAATTGTTTAATCAAGTGGATGTGTGTATGTTCTTTCTTGCTAGATTTGGATATTTCAATCAAATTGGATTTTTTCAAATTCATTCCCAGTAATGAAGTAAAGAAATTTTTTTCATAAATTAAATTAGATCTTGACATGTCTTATTTTCATGTTCCAAAAAGGTAAACACAAAATACAAAAGTCACAATAGTAGTATGAAATTTAGTACTACTGGTCTACCTGAAGTTCCTCAGATTTTAACTTGAATGGAAAGTTCCTTGAACACTGCATTTTCCATACTGTAAAAACCAGACCCACTTCTTTGCAGTCTCTTACAATCAGTAGCTCTCGGTCTTTGGTATGGGTTCATTCTTACTTTTCTTCACTACTTTGTTCTGGTGAGGCATAGAAGGACTGTTAAAGCAGCTGATCTGCTTAGGAATTAGTTGTTCTGTGCATAGGGAATACAAGATGTTTTTATCAGGGAATTTCTTACGCAGTGGACTTATTAGGTGGGTCACCACATGGAAATTTTGTCAACTCTTGGGAACGTCAGTTGCTGCAGAATAATCATTAATATCTCAGAGTAGGTGCAAACACCAGGATTTGGAGCAGCTTTTTTTCCTGTTACATTTTTTACTGCTTAAACTCTTTGAGTAACAGAGATCTTCGTGTGCAGTGTCCCAACATATGCTGTCTGTCACTTTTCTTTAAGGGTGTGTTTTGGGTATCTTCTCAAAGAAAGACAGCAGCTGTCTTACACACCAGCAAGTTCCAGTAGCGTTTTGTACATGCTGAAAACTTCAAACGTGAAAGGTTAGCAGACTAAGAAAATGTGAGTGATGATGCAGAGAAACAGGCAGAGAGGGAGAGCAGCAAGGCTGTAACTGGTTGGAACTTCAGCACCTGAGCTCCGATAAACTCTTCTAATTCTTGGCTTTTAGGATGCTCTTGTGTTTGTGTGTTACCTTCTTCTGGAGGTTATTTCTTTATTTCTGATTTTGAGTTGAGGAAGATTTGAGCACATGAAAATAAAACTCGGGGAAACCACTACTGTGAAATACTACTACTGAAAATTTTACATATAAAAATATATTGGGTGTAGAGAGATACTAATTGTTGTGGAAGGAGAGACTGACTTAATTTGATTGCTTTTTCTGTGTTGTTGATGCAGAAGCACTTAATCTTAGTATGGGCCACTTCTGCTTAATTTTTAACATAATCTCACTTTTCAACATGTGTGAGGTTGCATACATTCAAAGTAGTGCAGCCTTAAATTGGTCAAATTGATTTCTGAACCCCTGCTGTTTCTATACTAGTCTGGGGGTGAGGTGAATCCTACAGTACTAGACAAATGCAAAGTGAGAAACACTTTTAGAAATGAAAGGGAAATACTCTTAGCTTTGTTCCTGTACAAATGTTAGAACAAACATTATTCCTGACCACAGGTATGTTATTTGTAGAGAAACACAAAGCAATGAAGAGTGTGATTGGGTGACAGTATGAGACAAAAAGCATGAGAGTTAGATGTTAGGAATGGTCTTCTGAATTTGTCACGTCTTGTTTTGGTACTTCTGTTTGATAGTCTAGCAGGCCTGACAGGTAAGAGAAGCAGTAGCTGCAGATACAACTGGATTCTGACAAAACTGTCTTACCTGAAGGCTGACTCTGTGTTCCTGAGTTGTGGTCTTGCAGGTCACTGCTCTGCCTCTGACAAAAGAGTCTGAATTATGTTTTTCTGAAAGTTCTTAGCTAGGACTAAGTTGTCTGAGGAACTGAGTACTGACAGTGATAGATTGGTACAAAAGGTAGGGGATCATTTGTTAAAGCAATAATTGGCTTAATCTATGATAATTGATTACTGATGAGTCAATTAAGACTTCACCTCAGGTGAGGAGGTCCAGCAGAGTTCTCCTTCGTCTTGTATCTCTAACACATTGAAGAAAACTTAGTTGGTAGGATAGAAAGTATGCTTAGAAAAAAATGAAGTCATTACCAAATGCTTCTAAAGACAGTTTTGAATTTTAATTGTCTTGAGGTTATTGTGGCTTAAGTCAATAATGTGGAATTCTTTACACAAATGTAGAGCTGTTGTAAGGGGTCATAAAAATTTCATATGAATATAAAACTAGGGGAAAGGATCAAGGCTGAGGTAATGGAGAAGAGTATTTGGGGACAATGAATGTTGAAACAAACATAAAAACTGAATTTTTGAGGGAGGGAAAGAACCAATAATAAAAATGTTAATAAGAATGTGTTTTATAAGATATAATTGTTCTGAGTAACTTAACATTGTTGAGATCTCAGTAGAAGTGTTGCCTTGTTTAGGCATCCTGCTTTTAGAAATGATCAAATTCTAGGGCCCAAGAGAGGCAATGAGAACAGGCTGAGTTTTGGAAGGAATAGCTCCAAGTGTTAATACATACAGTTTGGAAAAAAAGGCAGGGTTGAGCTGCCCTGGAACAATTCCTGAAGGCTCTTTATAAGGAGCATATTCTGGGAATAACTGATAAAGGAACTGGCTTAACATTTAACAGAATGTGGTGGAGTTTTAAGTCTGTGATTTCTCTGTAGAACTAGAAATTCTAAGTAGTGTTCAGACAACATGAATAGTTGCAAACCTGAGACTAATAGAGATTCCTCCCATTTGTTTTCTTAGCATTCTATATTGTTCTATTTATTTTTATCCAGAGTATGTTATTATTTGATTATTCTTTTATTCATAATCCAAATTATTGAAACATTAGAGACTGCTGTTTTTCTTGGGAGATTGAGAAGATAACAATAGTCAGCTTGTGTGTTGGTTCAAATATTGATTTAAAGTCAGCTTTGCAATATTATTTTAGAGTTATCAGTGGAATGGCTTAGATAGCTAAAGTTTTAGTGTGCAGAAGTGTGGTCGTGGAGAAAGGCAAGTTAAATGCTGTTCATGTAAAACAATGGTACAGTTTTGGTATTAAACATGAAATGTGAGATATGTAATATTTTAATATTTCACAGCTGAACTTTATTACTTGTGAGTAGTTCATTGCTTTATCAAGGCTTAGTGAATGTTCCTCAATTTCTTATGATTCACAGTTTCTGTGTATGTTCACAAGTTCCATTAGTCTTTACTCCACACCCCCTCCCCTCCCAATAGTTGATTCAGATGTCATAATATGTCCTTGTTTTCTGAGTGTGCAATACTAAATAACTTTGGGAGTATATATTCCCTGTGAATAGTTTAGCTGCTGTGAAACACTGTTAATTTTGTTAAAGAACTTTAATTTGCTTGCGTTCATAATTTCTGCTCACTCTTAAATCATTTCTGGTCTTTGCAGTTTCAGAAGGATTTCAAATACGTTGAATTTTAGTACTCAAACCCAATTTTAATTAGCTGAGGAAATGAAAGCCAACAACTTCTTCACAATTCCATTGAATAACTTTGTTTACCAGGATCTAAAATACCCAGACTTACGTCCCTATAGCAGAGTTTCTGTTCTCTTAATTTCTTCTTTGAATTTAATGTTCACTCTGAAATTTCTTAGTTTATCTATTCTTTGAGCTGGTGCTCCATCTTTGCATGGCAGTTGTCACAGAGTATTGCTCTGTGTTCTCAGTGTTACCATCACTTAGTACTTCTTTTATTTATGTCATAATTTTCAGAATGTGTGGTTGAAAATAATGAAAGGGAAAAAGCTCTTGAAAACAACTAGGAAATAACGTTATGTGTGGCTAAATGGTGGTATTACTGTGTTGAGTGTAGGTGGGGGGCTGTCTGCTGAACTCAGCCAATTAAACAAGAAATGCTTGCTTTATTTGTTTGTACAACTGAATCCATGATACAGCTTACAAAAAGGGATGTGCTTTTGTTGTGTCTGTGTATACACATAAAATTTTTCATATATTCATGTTTTATATATATGTGTGTATGTATGATAATACCATATTTTTAAGAAATGTTGCCTGTGAAACCTAAAATAAACACGTAAGAGGCCTCAGTTCTTTTTCTGAAGGAAATGCCATGGCCTGGGTAGATAAAGAGTTACTGTAGATGTCCCTCCCAGGCTGAGCCCAGCAGACCCACATGGAATGGGGAAGGAGAATGCTGTGTGCAGGCTCCTCAGCTGTGGGCAGGGAGCAGCTGAACAGTGAGCGTAGGGGCCTTTCCCAAAAATCCTGTGCTGTTCTGGGACTGGAGCTCCCCTGGCACCCGAGCATTCCTACCACGTGGAATTTGTGTGTGTGTCTGGTGGTGTCCCCAGCCCCTGTGAGTGTCCTTGTCCTGATGTCTCGTGGTGTCCCCAGCCCTGTGTGTGTCCTTGTCCTGATGTCTGGTGGTGTCCCCAGCCCCGTGTGTGTCCTTGCTGTGCTGTCTGGTGGTGTCCCCAGCCCCTGTGAGTGTCCTTGTCCTGATGTCTGGTTGTCCCCCCAGCCCTGTGAGTGTCCTTGCTGTGCTGTCTGGTGGTGTCCCCAGCCCCTGTGTGTGTCCTTGTCCTGATGTCTGGTTGTCCCCCCAGCCCTGTGAGTGTCCTTGCTGTGCTGTCTGGTGGTGTCCCCAGCCCCTGTGTGTGTCCTTGTCCTGATGTCTGGTTGTCCCCCCAGCCCTGTGAGTGTCCTTGCTGTGCTGTCTGGTGGTGTCCCCAGCCCCTGTGTGTGTCCTTGTCCTGATGTCTGGTTGTCCCCCCAGCCCTGTGAGTGTCCTTGCTGTGCTGTCTGGTGGTGTCCCCAGCCCCTGTGTGTGTCCTTGTCCTGATGTCTGGTTGTCCCCCCAGCCCTGTGAGTGTCCTTGCTGTGCTGTCTGGTGGTGTCCCCAGCCCCTGTGTGTGTCCTTGTCCTGATGTCTGGTTGTCCCCCCAGCCCTGTGAGTGTCCTTGCTGTGCTGTCTGGTGGTGTCCCCAGCCCCTGTGTGTGTCCTTGTCCTGATGTCTGGTTGTCCCCCCAGCCCTGTGAGTGTCCTTGCTGTGCTGTCTGGTGGTGTCCCCAGCCCTGTGAGTGTCCTTGTCGTGATGTGCCTCGTTGGCCTGTGGATGAGCATGGCTGGATGTGTGAGTGGTGAGGGAGGGTGGCCTGCACTTCTGTAAGAGCTTGTACAAATTAATGAGCTGGAAATTAGGACTGTCGCTGCTGTAGACTGCCTGATGTTACGTCTGAAGAACTTAGTTTCACCTGAAACTTGTATCCCCAAAGTTGGTGTCATGTGGGTACTTAATGTAGGAAAACAGTACCTAACTGATTTTTCAACCTCAGGCATTTAGAGTGGTGTCCTAAACCCTTAAACGCTTGATATTTTTATACATACAAATACATCTTGTTACATTTTAAATTAATTTTCTTTACTTGATTTTATAGAAATTATTTTTTTTTCTTTCAGTTTAACTTTGTTGGAAGAATCCTTGGGCCCAGAGGACTAACAGCTAAACAGCTTGAGGCAGAAACAGGATGCAAGATAATGGTCCGAGGGAAGGGCTCCATGAGGGACAAAAAGAAGGTAAGGTCTTCAAGGGGCAGTGTAGTTTCAAATGCATAATTTTGTTTTTGAATGGAGGATAAGCTCATGTTTCTCATTCTTACTTGTGTTCTCACGATATGCTTTGTCATTATGAAGTGTCTTATATAGACTTAGTAAATAAAACAGACTGTCCTGAAGAAGTAAAATCTACATGCTCCATAATTCTGCAATTGGGAATCTAACTAGCAATTATAAAGTATTCTAAAGTAATAAGTAAGTTATAATTGTGTCACATTTCACAAGTTAATGGTTAAAAATGGAGTTAAATGTATTTTTGTAGGAAAGAACTGTTAACCTCAAAGGTCTTATTAATAACTTTCTTGTATTGAATTACTAAAGTAATGATTTGTACATGGAGTGTGGATTGAAAAAAAAGAGTTAATCGTGTTTCTGGCAGTCCCTTCTGTGAATGAACCAAATAGCACTGTGTTTCTGGTTTTGTTTTGTGTTCAGGTGGAGTTGAAAAGTAATTAGGGCTGTTCTTGCCTTGTCCTGTAAATATGCATGCTCTGCCCATATGAACAGGGAAACTGTGCGACAGAATAGAGCCTTCCTGAATGTCAGGTTGTTCTCTTGGTAACTCTGTTTTTCTAGGTTTATTTTCTAGCTATTTCCCTCTACCTCTGGCTACTGCTGCTAAAGTTACACCAACATCTCCAGTGTGGTTTTGAATTTTTCCTCTTTGTTCCCAGAAATACAGTTTATTTTGCTTCTGTTTTAGGAAACCCCCTCTCTTTTCCTTACATGATCAACCACATGCATTCTGTTGATACATATGTAGTACATAACAATTACAATTGAAAGTTTATGTCTACCCAGTTAAACATCTCTTCATTTCCCGAGCTTATAAATGTGTTACCTTCGAATTTCACTTAGTGTCTCTTGTTTTCATAATCTGCTATGATACTGTCACCATCTTTTGTCTTATTCTACCATTCTTGTAGGTTTTGGAGTTTGTGAAGTGTCTGTTACAGACTCCCAGAGTGGTGGAGGTTCCCCTCCTCAGGCAGAGTCACCACATCTGGGTTTCCTAGGACCATGTCCAGCTCCTCCTGGGTGTAGTGTCCTCCTGCCACTGTGCTTCAGAGCCAGTCCTGTCCTGTGGGGAGTCCTCTCTCTAGACAGCTTGGGCAGGTTTACTCTCTGGAGAAGTATTTTTGGACTGATTTCCCCTACTCTCCATGGCTTTTTTTTTTTTAATTTTATTTTTTTGACTGATCACAGAAGAATAGGCAGTGGGAGTTACTGGAGTTGTGTATTTAAGAAAAAGATTAGAGGAAGTGAGACCTTCTAAGTGAGTCACCTGGTTTTTTAAGTTTAGTAAGAAAAGAAAACTACCTTCATCAAGGACAATTATGGCAGATCAGATAAAACCTTGTACACATTAAAAACTACACATTGATCCAGTCAGCACTTCAATGTCCGTTACTAGTTTGAAGTTAGTTCTCTCATGATTTTTAAACATAAGGTACTTGACCATTGATAATTTAATGAGATAATACTGCAGTTAGCATGGAATGTATTTGAATGATACCATAATATAATGTATTTGTATACCAAACAGTATGATATTGGTTGTAAACCAGTGTTGAGTACCAAATAATTTTCTTTATAAAACTGATTTTCATACCATCCATTCCTAATCTTTTCAGCTCATTTGCTCTCCTGAGTATCTGTATTGGTCATTAGTTTACATTTTTCGGAGCAGACTTTTTGGTGCTATACCACTGTTCATGAAGTAGGAAGAGTTTTTTAATCCTTGATTATGATGCCTATCAGTAAGATGTTTCTTGTAAAAATAATGATTTGGAAGCTGATTTAAGACATGGCAATC
>VZRO01003776.1:522207-586145 GCA_013397915.1 Daphoenositta chrysoptera
GGTGAGGGAGGGTGGCCTGCACTTCTGTAAGAGCTTGTACAAATTAATGAGCTGGAAATTAGGACTGTCGCTGCTGTAGACTGCCTGATGTTACGTCTGAAGAACTTAGTTTCACCTGAAACTTGTATCCCCAAAGTTGGTGTCATGTGGGTACTTAATGTAGGAAAACAGTACCTAACTGATTTTTCAACCTCAGGCATTTAGAGTGGTGTCCTAAACCCTTAAACGCTTGATATTTTTATACATACAAATACATCTTGTTACATTTTAAATTAATTTTCTTTACTTGATTTTATAGAAATTATTTTTTTTTCTTTCAGTTTAACTTTGTTGGAAGAATCCTTGGGCCCAGAGGACTAACAGCTAAACAGCTTGAGGCAGAAACAGGATGCAAGATAATGGTCCGAGGGAAGGGCTCCATGAGGGACAAAAAGAAGGTAAGGTCTTCAAGGGGCAGTGTAGTTTCAAATGCATAATTTTGTTTTTGAATGGAGGATACGCTCATGTTTCTCATTCTTACTTGTGTTCTCACTATATGCTTTGTCATTATGAAGTGTCTTATATAGACTTAGTAAATAAAACAGACTGTCCTGAAGAAGTAAAATCTACATGCTCCATAATTCTGCAATTGGGAATCTAACTAGCAATTATAAAGTATTCTAAAGTAATAAGTAAGTTATAATTGTGTCACATTTCACAAGTTAATGGTTAAAAATGGAGTTAAATGTATTTTTGTAGGAAAGAACTGTTAACCTCAAAGGTCTTATTAATAACTTTCTTGTATTGAATTACTAAAGTAATGATTTGTACATGGAGTGTGGATTGAAAAAAAAGAGTTAATCGTGTGTCTGGCAGTCCCTTCTGTGAATGAACCAAATAGCGTTTCTGGTTTTGTTTTGTGTTCAGGTGGAGTTGCAAAGTAATTAGGGCTGTTCTTGCCTTGTCCTGTAAATATGCATGCTCTGCCCATATGAACAGGGAAACTGTGCGACAGAATAGAGCCTTCCTGAATGTCAGGTTGCTCTCGTGGTAACTCTTTTTCCAGGTTTATTTTCTAGCTATTTCCCTCTATCTCTGGCTACTGCTGCTTAAGTTACACCAACATCTCCACTGTGGTTTTGAATTTTTCCTCTTTGTTCCCAGAAATACAGTTTATTTTGCTTCTGTTTTAGGAAACCCCCTCTCTTTTCCTTACATGATCAACCACATGCATTCTGTTGATACATATGTAGTACATAACAATTACAATTGAAAGTTTATGTCTACCCAGTTAAACATCTCTTCATTTCCCGAGCTTATAAATGTGTTACCTTCGAATTTCACTTAGTGTCTCTTGTTTTCATAATCTGCTATGATACTGTCACCATCTTTTGTCTTATTCTGCCATTCTTGTAGGTTTTGGAGTTTGTGAAGTGTCTGTTACAGACTCCCAGAGTGGTGGAGGTTCCCCTCCTCAGGCAGAGTCACCACATCTGGGTTTCCTAGGACCATGTCCAGCTCCTCCTGGGTGTAGTGTCCTCCTGCCACTGTGCTTCAGAGCCAGTCCTGTCCTGTGGGGAGTCCTCTCTCTAGACAGCTTGGGCAGGTTTACTCTCTGGAGAAGTATTTTTGGACTGATTTCCCCTACTCTCCATGGCTTTTTTTTTTTTAATTTTATTTTTTTGACTGATCACAGAAGAATAGGCAGTGGGAGTTACTGGAGTTGTGTATTTAAGAAAAAGATTAGAGGAAGTGAGACCTTCTAAGTGAGTCACCTGGTTTTTTAAGTTTAGTAAGAAAAGAAAACTACCTTCATCAAGGACAATTATGGCAGATCAGATAAAACCTTGTACACATTAAAAACTACACATTGATCCAGTCAGCACTTCAATGTCCGTTACTAGTTTGAAGTTAGTTCTCTCATGATTTTTAAACATAAGGTACTTGACCATTGATAATTTAATGAGATAATACTGCAGTTAGCATGGAATGTATTTGAATGATACCATAATATAATGTATTTGTATACCAAACAGTATGATATTGGTTGTAAACCAGTGTTGAGTACCAAATAATTTTCTTTATAAAACTGATTTTCATACCATCCATTCCTAATCTTTTCAGCTCATTTGCTCTCCTGAGTATCTGTATTGGTCATTAGTTTACATTTTTCGGAGCAGACTTTTTGGTGCTATACCACTGTTCATGAAGTAGGAAGAGTTTTTTAATCCTTGATTATGATGCCTATCAGTAAGATGTTTCTTGTAAAAATAATGATTTGGAAGCTGATTTAAGACATGGCAATCCCAGACTAAAGAAAGAATGAGTGATACCTGTCAGTTTGGGGCACAAGTACACTTCTTGCTGTTGACTCTTGCCTCTTTTCCTGATGAATTAAATTTACAGATTAACTCCCTAGTCTTGCAGTGCAAGATGATCAAATTTCTTGACAGTCTGTGCCGTTTAATGATAACCACCTTTTTTTCATTTTTTCAAAGGGCTTCTCTCTTTGCAGGTTGTACTTCAAAATGCTGATGAACTTCAAAGTATAAAACACTTAAGTAATACTATTGTTTCATGGCAGGTTAGGATACATTAATTCTTTTTTAAAACCCTTTCCTTGCTCTAGAGTCAATGTTGTTTAGAAAGTCAGTATTCGAGATTTTTTTCACTGAATAATTTAGAAATTTGGAGGAGATAAGAGATGCAGGTTCATTTTTTAAGTATATTTTGTGAGTAACTTTTATATCTGCAAACTTGATTTCCCAGTGCTAGTGATACAAGAAACTTCATTGGTTTTAGGAAGGAATAGTTACTAAAGTACTGTCCATCTTACATAACAGCTACATGGTACTAAATACCATCTCCTTGAATAAACTGTCCATGTACTTTTCCTGCCTTGCTAGTGGTTGCAGAATCCAAGAGAAAATACAAAGACTGACATGCTGGAAAATAAACCATCCAGATATGCTCTGTAGAAAATTTTACTTTGCTGTGTGATCCTATGAAAGAAGTAATGAATTAGAAATCTTTGTCATGTGGCCAAAACACTTGAACTGGCATCACATCTTGAAACTTGCTGACAGATTCCCCCCAGAAAGCAGGGAAAATCCTCAAATCGTTTGTATTTGAGGCTCAGCTGGTAATCAGAACATCTCTCTAGGCAGCTTTCAACAAATTTAAAATCAAAACCTTAATTACTGAGAATACTGTGATTAGAGCCTAGGGGTACTTGAAGGAGATTATTGGGGAGGGGAGAGGGGCTGCAGGCATTCATCAAAAGCTAATGAATGTGGAACTTTATTAAGACCAAGGCATTTTTTTGCTTAGTCTGAATGCACCTTCCATTAGGTAGAGAAGAAAACTAGTAACTTGCAGCCCAGTTAAAGAATGCATATAGTGATGACTGTCCAATGACGCATAAGCAAAACATATTTTTACATCTCCCTTGTCTTTTATGAATTCAGTAAAACAGGCATTACACGCCCATAGGGAGTCAGCCCTGTGCTCTTTAACACGCTGCCATTATCTCACTGCAGAGAGGACTGTGAAGCCCAACAACATCAGGCTGCTCACTTGTGGCAGCCTTGGTCAACTCCGTTGGTTTTTTTCCATTTCTTTATACTTTCAGAGAAGAATCTCCCCTACAACAGTGTGTGATGAGAGAACATCATTCATTTTTACTTCACGAAGAAGCATCTCATTATGATACACAGAATTTTTTTCTTACAATTGGTAATTTCAAACAGAAGGGCAGGCAGCTGTGGGGTTCTAAATTTGAAGAACTCTGTGCCTTCATCCTCTGTAGCAGCTTTAAGTCTGTTGCACTTCACTCCGTATTAGATCATTTGAACTGATTTGTGGTGTCTGACCTACTTGTTCCTCCAACCCTGTTCACCTCACAAGCAGAAACATAAGGTTTCACAAAAGACAAGCTCTCAGGTAGTACTAGTCTTGACCTTTGATTTGTGCAGAGTTGTTATAGTAAATAGATAATTCCATTTCTTTGAATTGTCCATTTTTCTGTTTTTATAGTATGGCTAAAAAGGAATTAGAAAAACCCTGTCCTTGGTACCTGCACAAAATTTGAGGAAAATATCGGAGTGGAAAAATTTATCTGTCTTGTGATCAGGTTATTTTATTAAATTTACATGCTGTATAGTATTACATATTCGCAATATTTTATTACCTTTTAGGCTTTGAAATGTCATCTGATAAACTTTGTTTTCCAATGGAAAGGCTTAAACATTCAGTTTAGCTAATAAAGTGATGTTACTGACATCAAATAATACACTGTACTGTGTCTTGTTAAGCAAACCCTATTATTGCTACCTTAATTATAAGATGCTAACTTTTATATTCTGTGAAAAGTACTATGTGTGAACAAATTACAAAGGTCTGGTGCTGACATGCATGTTGAAATGGAATATATTTAGCATGTGGGAGGAAATGGAGTTGTTCTGTGTTTCAAAATGGAAGGCTGACCAGCCATCATTGTTCTTCAATTCCAGGAGTAAATTGCTTGGCTGAGGCCTGTTGCCTCTAACACGTGCTTCTACACAAAAGCATGCAATGGTGTTTGATGATTGCATGTGTCTGTGTTGAGAAACAGTGGTTTGGAATGGCACTTTAAAAAAATTCTGTAACTTGTTGCAAAGGTGGGGGTTTGATTCTTTGTCAGTACCTTTAGGAATAGTAGGGAAAAAAATGCTTCAAGTGACTGGGGACATAGACGTGTGAAAATGAAAAGCAATTCCATATTCATAATACATGACTAGAATGACTGTTGTTTTATTAAAAAAAAAAATCCCTTTTCGACAGTGCTGGTGGAGTTTCTGGGGGTCAGATGCCTAATTTTACATTTAGAACTATAACTAGCAGAATCCCTTGTCAGTGTCCATCCTTAAGGATGCTCTTTATTGAATTTGACCTCTAGTTACTTGAAACTGAGGCAGTGTGGAGCAGCAGCTCAGCACGTTTGAGATGCTGGATTCTGCTTTGTTAATTTCTGTTGCAAATCAAAGCTGCAACTGTCTACAGAAGAGACTCTTACATTCATTTTACTTGCAATCAACTTGTGTGACTATACATAAAATTCATTGTATGAGCAGGCTCCATAGCCAAGATCGAGACATGGCTTATACAGCATGTCCTGAATCTACTGCATTTGGGTTATAAACTCAGAATAGAAAATTACTTAAAGCATTCAGAATGAAGTGTTCAAGATACTACCCTGGAAACAATAAACTTCAGCATCTTCTGCAGTGACATTTCCTCTGAACACACTTTTTCATAAGCATGTGTGTCTTCATTAAGTTTGATTTCTGAAACTGATCAGGCTTGGGAGACTTTTTTCATGCTTAATTTTTGACTACTACAATAACTGGCCTTTTATTTTTAAAGTAACTCTAAACAAAAAGGTATTCATGTAAACTTACATATTCACTGTATCTCAACTGCTATTTCAATACAGGTGTTTAAGAATATACTTGGTGGTTGATACTGCTTTGCCTTCCTTCATTGTAAAACTTAAGATGTGATAAAAATATTTTTGTTTGCTTGTAAGCTAGTATTTTTTTTTTCAATAGTGAGTACTTCAGAAAATGGGCTTTTCTGTTCAAATTTCAAAACCTCCTTTGTAACCAGTTAGTTTGAATACAGGGGAATTGTAAAGCTGGATTTAAAGAACTAAAGTATTGTTAAAGCATGGCCTTTTTCCCTTTTCACAGACAAAACAGAGGTCTCTGAAGATATATCCCTAGTAATATTTGAGCAGTGACTCTTTTAAGAGTTGTTTACACTATTAGATAATAGCACAGACCAAAAAGAAAAAGTCCTCTTACCAAGTTATTGATTTAATTATATAATTAAATGCTTAAGACTACTGAATTTTCAATTCTTTGAAATACAGTTTTTACTAGACAGTGGTGAAGATAATAGATTTCTCACTGACAGCAGACTCCTTTTAAGCCTGTACATGGGGGTTTTGTACTCCAGAGCTTCTAGAGTATTATCTTTGGAATCTTAACCCTCATACATCATTTCTTTAGGCAAAAAATGTTCAGTTCACAATGACAGTAGTGAAGAATGCAGGCACAACTAGCATAGTTATGTATGGGAATGCAAATTTTACAAGGGAACATTTTCTTGAAGTTTTATATGAGATTTGACAAACGCTTCTTATTTGAGGTAATTTATTTCAAGAGTATTTTCATAGCAGCCAGGGGAATGCTCTTACTTTCAAGAGCAGAATGGTTTTATTTTGAAGGGAAAAAAAATTAGGTGCCTGAGGACCTTAAAAATTATTACAAGGCAATATTAGTCTTTCAGAAAAAATTACTGATACGTATCTGATGCAATGCATCTTTTAGATGGTTTATTTCATACATACTTTTGCCCTTTATTGGCTACATACCGAATATATCCAGTATATATTGGATATATTTTTACATGAGCTCAATACAAAGCTGCAGCTTCGAGGAGATTTTAACACTACTAAGACATGGGTTTTCCTATGTAATGTGAAAAGTAGTGAAGCCTTTGGCTATGATTAACTTTGCTATCAAAAATTCATTATATGTCATTTTGTTCTGAGAACAGTTAAATTGGTTATTGAGCTAATTAAATATGGAAATAACTGACTTTAACAAAATACTTCTTTAATGCCATAAGATACACTGGAAGCTGTAGGCTGTGGAAGTGTAATCAAAGCCTTGCCTAGCTGAAATCAGCTTGTATTACGCTTTCCTTATATTTGTTTTTCTGTCAGTTCCCTGTGAGGAAAAAAATCTTGTGATCAAGCAGTGAGAGAATCTAGATTATCTTGAAAATGGAGAAAAGTAGCATGAAGTGTAGTGGAAAAAGTATATCAAGGGAATCCTGAATCATTGCCTGAACGTCTCTGTGTAAACAAGTCTTGTTTATAAATTAAAATGCTATGTCTATTGAACGGGAATTGACTCATCCTGTAGCACGGCAGAAGTTCTCTTTCTGCAGAATTACTCCTAAGCTTTTGTTAGGTGGGAAGCACAGAGGGTGTTAATTGTGTTGTAAAAGGTTGACTGGGTTTCAGCTCACAGCGGTTAGTATCTGGCATTTGAATAGAAGTTTTGAAAGGCTTGGGAGACTATGCATACAGAATTGTTTTGAGATGCTGACGAAATTGTCTGCAAACATCTATCTGCATTTTGCTTTGTCTAGCAAGGTAGTGAAGCAAGGTTTAAAAAGTGAAAATCTACTGTAACCTGAAACTTTTTTTGTACTAACACTTCTAACTTTCTTAAAAATCAGTGCTGTGATAATCTTGCTTACCAGAAATAATTTGTATTCAGGTTTGCATTTTCCGTGTGTTTGTTCAGTATTATGCAACTGTGCTTGCAATTCTGTGTGGGAAAGGCCATACTTAGTTTGAGGCTCGTGGGAATTTTCTTGTACCTGCTTGAAGATTGGGTTTACTCAAATGTGGGAACAGAGTTAAAACTTGTTGTTTCAGGGGGGAAAGCAGCATGCCTGTGTGATTCCTGAGTAGCTATCAGTTCCTGGCAGTTCTTGGTTCTCCTTATTTTTTGGGTGGCTTCTGGCAGGCAGAATACAGGCAGGTGGTTGTTTACCAGTGTGGATATGGCTCCTCAGGGTCAGATTTAGCCATTTTATTGAGACTGATAGGAAGGCTCTTCAGCATGGAGTAAAAGATTAAGCACAAAATAAGATACCACTGTTGCTGAAACTAAATATTAAAATCATTAATTGAACATTTAGAACATAAAGATATTTAACTTTGTGCTATTTTATTGTTTTCCAAATAGAGACAAGTAATCTGTGCTGTTTATTTGCAGCAAGTTACTGGATTCCTTGTCAACTGTATGGTAACAATCACAAACTGTAATTGCTAAAATGACTGAATAGTTTAAACTTGCTTATAGATGGTGACTTACCTTAGGTTTTTTGGCTTACTATTAGCCTTTGTCATGCCTAGGCTTGGATTGAAATGGATATTGTTAATTACAGGCTACACTTCTGCTGTGTATGGCCTACAGTACTGTGCATTAAGCATACGAATGAAATTAAAGTAGCTGTGTAGTTGTTAGTAAGGATGTGGTGGGACAGTATCCTCACTTTACAGTTCATCCAGCTATAGTTGCAAGGTTTTATTGTTAGTCTTCACACTTTCAAGGTAGAGGGGGGTATTTATTAACAGACGGTTGGACATTTTTGTTAACCTTTCATGAGAGTAATTAGCAGCTACTGTCTACTAATTCTTACGTATTTTCACATCTTTTTGGACAGTAAATGGGGAATGTTTTGATAAATTAGGACTCACTGAAGTGCATGCACACCGAAGATATCTTTAAAAATTTGCTTAAAACTCAAAACAGTTCTGTTTAAAGTGTGTGCTAAGTTTATGCATGAAGGATGAAAGCTAATTTAAATGTTTGGTAAGGCCAAGTACACAAAACTGGTTTTCTGTTAGAGAGAACTTGTTACTCTTACAGTAGCAGAACACTCCCAAGTAATGACTGGAGACTATTTAACTTAATAGAATCTGATATTCTGTGTAAATTATCTGATTTAAGTGCCACAAACTTGCCATGGAACAAACACAACACACAGTATTTATGCTTTCTTGATGAATTTGTTGATGTTAGTTATTCTTGAATGTAATTTGACTTATAAGTCAGTACAGCTCTGTATTCCTCCATGACAAACAAAATCTTGTCCTAACCTTAACAGCTTGAAATGAAGAAAACATTTGGCTGGTTTTGGGTGTTGAAGGTAATATCTGCAAAACAGTGACTGCATTCAGGCAGTAGCTTTCATGATCCTGACAGAATGGTTTAACTGGCAGCTGGAGTAACATGAAAACTCTGACTGTAGGAAAAAATGGGAATATCAAATTATTGGTTGGTTTCATTAGAAGGTGTTAGAGAATTATGTAGAAAATTTGATAAGAATGGATGGAATCAGTACAGGGAGGGGATGTCTAGTCAGTATAAAAATGTCATGAATTCGACACAGTTGCTGGGAAACACCAGGATGTTTTGATGCGAGAAAAACTAACATTTGTGGAAAGTATTCCAAAATAATTTACGAAGCAATTACATTTTCACAGCAAAAGCTACAGGAGATTATTTTTTCTTATTGAGTCTTACATAGAATCATAGATTATACTGAGTTTCAAGGGACCTTTCAGGATCGATGAGTCCAGCCCCTGGCCCTGCAGAGGACACTGCAAGAATCACACCGTGTGCCAGGAGCATTGTCCAAATCTTCCTGAGCTCTGTCAGGCTTGGTGCTGTGAGCACTGCCCTGGGGAGCCCGAGTCTCCCTCCTTTCCTTCCTCCTTCCTAATGTTTCTGCCTTTGAACCTAGGTCAACTTTTCTGGGTTTTTTTTCCCCCCTCTTTCATGAATTTCTCCCTTGTTTCATAAATTAAATTCATTTTTCCTTGATTTGACATAAGGGTCCTCTTAGTTCTCTCTAGAAATCATCTCTGTCTTTTTCCATCTTGGTCCTTGAGTACCTCCTTCTCATTGGTCATGTGCTTTATAAAGTACTGTAATAAAAGGAAGGTTAATTTCTATGGTGCTTCATTTATTCTCTGAAAATACAATTAGATGACATGAAAGTACAATAAACTGAGTTTTGGTTTCTAGCAACACTTTATATATTTGCATTATGGTAGCAAATGATAAAAACAATGGTGTTTAAAAACAGAGTTGTAACTGGGGAACCTGAGTAGTGCAGGCAAGGAAGATTACATGAAGCAGAAGGAAATAATGGCACACTTCTCATGCTACTGACTAGCCGTTGAAATTATTTAGCATGCATAAGACTCTAAATGGGGGGAAAAAAATCCAACAGCAAAAGTATATAAAGAAAATTATGTCCTGACAAGTCAGGGTGGTAAGGCAGATTCACCAATTTGCTTGCCTTGAAGTTACTGGAACATGAACTCTGAATGCAGTAGCTTTTGAAGAGGTGTGGAGGGTAGATAGCAATGTTGCTCTCACACTTGGCTAGAGGTTTCTGTAGGTAAGCTGTAGGTGTGACATGAGAAGTGAGTAGAAATGAAAGGTTAAGATTAATTAGTATCTCAGCTGGAATTGCTGAAACCTTTTTGATTCCCGACACAACTAAAAATAGGTAATGCAATTATGAACCAAACTGTCCTTTCTTTTATGCATAATTTTACAAGTGTGCTCGTGGTATTTTTACATGCACAAGTGGAAGGGATTTTTCTTCAAAAGCAAAGAACAGCCTGCTAATTGAGTGCCTTTATCTGGCATGTGGGCAGTGAGTGCATATAACTTAAATGTTTGGATGTAAATACTTATGTAAATTAATATCCTAATTTTTCTGTCTGGTAAGTCTGATGTAGGTGTTACTTTCTTCCTAATCTTTCTGCCGTGTTCTGTGATCGTGTGTTGTGACACAGGGTTGATATGATTGTTTCCAATGAGGTCAACATTTCATGGTATTGAATGTTCTGGTATGGGGTTATTTAACTATTTGGAGGGTTTTCTTGAAATTATTTTCTTCGGTATTGATTTGATATTGGTATTGTGGTGGTTTTCTTTGTTGGATTTTTTTTAACACTGTGATAGCAGCTTATCTTAAGAAAACTTCTTCCAGCTTGATAGCCAGCAAAATCAGCCCCCGCCCCGTGTTATAAATTAAAAGCTGAAAACTGGTCTTTCTGTTCTTCTGTCCTCCGTTGGTATTCTTTGGTGTTGTACATGCCTCGTCTCTGCAGTTTGGAGCTCTGGGAACAATTCCTTAAATCCTGTCCAAAGCATGGACATGGGCTCCTAGTTATAGATATTTTTCTTTTAGTTTCCCATGTTTCTCCATGTCAAAACGCTGGTTCATTTTCTATCTGTTGGACCTTTAAACTCTATAGACACCAGATCCTGATGTTTTGCCCTAGATAAGCTTTTTCCTCAGTAAGTGTGATTGTGTACCTTAATTTATTGGCCCTTGGTGTTTCTGCTGTGGTGGTACTTTTCCTGGCTTATAAGGAAAGAAACAGTGACAGCGCTGGGTCCTTTTTGTGGTAAAGTTCCTGTAAACTCTAAGAATTGCATGTTTGTCTTGAATAAGAAAGAAGTAGTTTTCTGAAAGATGGGGGACCCATAACGTAATTAGTAACAGCTCTGCCACTGCTTGTGGGCTCTTTGGAATATTTTTATAAATGGTTATCTGGACTGTTCAGTCCTGCAGCCATATAGAAACAATTAATGCTTCTGTGGCAATCAGACAGTAATAAAGAATTGAAAACCACGTTTAGCTGTCTGACTGAATCCAGCTGAAGTACCTGATGGTTTTAATTGATCCACTTGATGGAATTATTTCAGAGCCATTTAAGATTCAGAGCTATTGATTTCAAATGCTTCCATATTTACAACCATATGTATTCGAGGGAATTTAATTTTCAGGCTCTTGGGGATCTTGGTGGATATTTTAACTGGCTTGCTGAACTTATGAAATATGCTATTAGTCATACATAGTTTCAAGAACTAAAAGCTAGTAGTTGACACATTTTAGATTTAAAATTAAATTTTACAGAGGAAGGCAGAGGTTTTCTCTGTTGATAAAGTATGTTGTATTCATTCTCCATCTAGTAAGTGATCGATAAATGATCAAGCAGTCTTTGAGATGGCTCTGAAATGCTCCTTTGTTTCAAGTTGACTATGCTGGAATTGAACGTTCACTTAAATTTTGACGGACAAAAAGACCTAGAACTTTAATCTGTTAGCCCACACTGACTCACAACAGCATGAATCAGAAAAGGTCTTAAGATAAGCTGTATTACAAACCAAAATAAGCAATAAACTTTAAAGTTATGTGGTCTGAAATACTGACGCTACTCTGGAAATTAGTATGCAGTGAGGACACAAGGGTATTGCAAATACCAAAATTGGTTTTTCCAGCGTGACTAGGGGAACTTTTCAGTATCCAGGCTTTTAAATTATAAGTTCAATTTAGCTTGAAAAGTACCTTTTTGGAAAAGTTCATTTGGTGATAAAATTAACCTTCCTTTTAAAAAAAGAAAGAAAAAGCCACAATCCCCCATTTTTAAGAAAAATCAGATATATAGATGGTTTTGCCTTGTCTTCAATATACACCTGCAGAAACGTTTTGAAGAGGAAAACATTTATTATTGATTATGTGTTTAGTCTCTCATATTGCAGGCTTCAGACCTGTTTTGTGCAGTCCAAAATATGTTTCATGACTTAGCGTAGAAGAATCTACCAGGTAGAATAAAGTGTAATGATTTAAATAAGTCATATTTGGCATATTGCTTGTGTTCCTGTTAAACCCACTTGCAACTGGCTGTTTCTGCAAGTCAGAATATTAAGTATAGTAAATTTGATTAGACAATGCTGTATCACCAATCTTGCCAGATGCAGACATTGGCAGGAATGTGGCATTTTGAGTATGCTTTTTGGATCCTGGTGTTTCACAGTAGCAGATACAGGATTTTCCCAGTGTCTTCTTGGAGAACCATGTAATAGATGAGGGAGTGTTTGCAGGGGCACCACTGGGGGGGAATTATTCAGGTTCCCCTGTCAGCTGTATCATTTTTTATGTTAGGCTGTAGTGGGTAGGAGTTCAAATACACAGGTTATGTTTGCTGCTCAAACAGTTGTTTATAGTGACCCTTAGGGAAGAAGCAACAGAAGGAATATAAACATTGCATGGGCAAGAACAGCAGGCTGAGAGGCAATGAGTTTTACCTCACTGGCTGGTTAAATAAGGCTCCTGTATTGCAAGGGGAGGGAAAGAGAAAATCACATTGAGCATTTAAAGGGAGAAAAAAAAGTGCAAATTTGAAGACCCTCAAAATGTCAAATAATTTGTCACACACATTCATCTGTTAGGTCATAAAAGTCAGTTCTTTTAAAAAGCCTTTCCACCTTTTTCTTGGATCTGACTTTGCAGAACATTTTGGGGCTTACAGCTGGGCTGCAGAGCTGAACTGATTTTTTTCAGGTTTTTAAACAGAGTTCTGAATCAGGCATCTCTTGTAATTTTTGCTGCTCTCCTGACCTTGAAAAAGGATCTGTGCTCCTGTGAGAGACATCTTAAAGGATGGTTGGTGATCGTGGAATCAGCTAGGAAAGCATTTTACTTACTTCAATTACCTAGCTTGAAATCTCAGCCTGAGGAAAGAACTGTTTCAGCTTCCCTTGTTAGTGTACATTTCTGCACAGCTGAGTCACTGACCACATGGGCTTGCTTTTAGGGATCTTTTTTCCTCCTCCTGTTATCTTGGAGGTGATTTTGTGATCTTTTAGAGAAACCATCGACCAACCCCTGCCCCCACCCCATTTTATTCTTGTGTTTTAGAGTTTTGCAAGAGCAAGCCTTCAAACTGTCGGTGGCTGTCCAGAGCTGTGGGTAAGAATATTTTATAGACCAGTCCATGTAGTTTTGCAGTAGTTACTCTTTCCTGGTCTCTTCAGAGCTGCTGCCAAATATCCTTTCCTACCATTTTAACCAGTGATCAGTGGATCTCAAGCTGCTTCTAAATTAAGTATGTCACAATCTACCAAGACCATATATGTGGTCTAGATGGATGGGAACTTCTGCATTTGTAATAGAACATATTTGTGGGCCTTCAGGGGAGAAAAAGAAGGACGAGTGTCAGAATGGCTGTTCCTGCCAAAATTATACTAACCACATAATTTCATAGTGACTTCCTTTATACAAGTGTGTAAGATACAGTGAAAAAATAATTGATAATAATTCAGAATGGATTTTCTATATAGGATGAAAAATTATTGATAGTCACAATTCAGTGATTTCAGCTGTGACATTTATCACCAATGACATTTGTCATTAAATATATAAACAAATGACTTTTGTTTAATTTGATGATGCAGTCAGTTTCAATATTGTTAACAACAATGGTGGGAAAAATGCCCACAGAAGATGATACTTAGTTTCAACTTAGTTAACCACTATCATGAATATATTAAATTAATTGTAAGATCGATTTCGTTCCCTGATGATCTGTGTTCTGAGTAATGTGCACTCCCATTGCTTCTAAAACACTGATAAATGCAATCTGTTGGAATGTTTTTAAGACAATAGCTAT
The DNA here is from genome assembly GCA_013397915.1 of Daphoenositta chrysoptera. Taxonomy (NCBI): domain Eukaryota; kingdom Metazoa; phylum Chordata; class Aves; order Passeriformes; genus Daphoenositta; species Daphoenositta chrysoptera. The sequence goes on from VZRO01003776.1 coordinate 536,288, forward strand.
TTAATGAATAGCTTGTGTGTACAGGAGAAGAGAATAAGCTTGATTGCTTACAATCTGACATTTGAAAAAGCATTTTTTTAGATCTCTTGTATTTGCATATCTAATTGCTATGTAATCAAAACTAAGTGAACTGTAGCTGCTTGAAACTAAAAAATGAAAGGCAATCATCTTTAAAGGGGGAGATATCCCACTCATGCAAGCCTGTCAGAATATTAGAATTATATTCTTCTTGTGTTTAATTATAGGTGTCTGACTGAGCAGTAAATTTATTCCTGTGTATTAAAGGAGTGAATGTGACCCTGAAACATCAGCTTTCCTTTGTTGAAGCAAAGCATTTGCATTGAGAGAACTTAACAGTGTTGTGTATTTTGGTGATAAGGGATTGTGCCAAAGTAGCTGTTAATTACCTGCTTTGTTTGATATGGAAAGTAGTGGTTCCACACTTTTCTTCCCACCAGTGACAGTACTCAATTAAAACTTGTATTAAACAGTGATAATGCCCTCGTTTATCTGGTGGAGAAGACTTGAGGTGAAGAAAATTAATAGGATATTTTCATCTGTTTGAAGACGGCTTTGTTTTTTTCATGAACCTAGTGATAGTAAAGACAAACGAGTTTTCTCTTTTTTGGTGTAGTAGTGTATGGTGAGCTTTGGTTATTTTATTTATTTTTTAAATCTTTGTGACTCTTGAATCCTGCCGTTTAATAACCGTGGCTGTAGTAGAAGAGGAAAGAAACAAACCTCAACTGCAGTGTTAGAGTTGCAAATTTGGAAGATGCTTGCTCTATCCTGTTCCTTCTCATTCCTCTGTGTAAAGCATCTGTTGCCATAGGTTGTTATTTCAGTGGCTTTTGAAAAGCTGTTGTGTCATGCATGACTGTGGCATCTTACATATCTTTCATGTTAGAATTTTTTTTTTTTTAGTGGAAGTTTTTGACTGAGTTTCTCTGTTACAAATATTTGAAGCATGTTTCCTAATGCAGTCTGAGATAGAGTTCTCTAAATAGCAGCTATTTTTTCCATACCTGAACAGAAATGACAAGGAGGAGTAAAGCAAGGAAATTAACATAGAAGATTTGGTAGTCTTTGTTTATTTCAGAAGCCGACACTGAAGAATATTCTAACAGTAAAAATATACAAACTATATCAGTGGGAAGTAAGAAAGGATATAAAGTTATTATAGTAACACTTAAATGTTTTTTATTTCATTCATCCGAAGAAATTAAGGAATGGGTTGGTTGCTTTCTGTATGAAATTTGGAAGGTCTGTGTTCAGCAAGCTTGAACAGCTTTATTCTGGACTGAAAGCTGAATGTTTGATGCTAGACTAATTTGGCCAAAAATGTGAAACAGTAAGTGAAAAGGAGTAATTACTGTAGCAGCTTTAAAGCTGCTACACGAAATTCTTTTGAGGAGCTCAGTGGATATGGCAATGCATGGTAATTCAACTAGAACTTCAGAGCTTCAACTGTTAGGTGAATAGAGGTCACATGCAGAGTAACAGTGGTTGCCTGCAGTAATTAGGCACAATTAATAAAGTTTGTTCAGAAGGCATATTGCTCATACTGAATGGTTAGCAGTAATGACTGGTCTTAGATACAACCATACACAAACAAACAAAAAAATCATTACAGATAAAACAGTTTCCTAAAAGAATTTGTCGGATGTGGAAACTTGAAAGGTTTTCTTGTGTTGTTGAAAACCTAAACAGTGTCATTGTTAAAGAGCAGAAAGTGAGATTTTATTTTGCAGTGGAACATTGTCATATCACAGGATGCCAGCAAAGTGCTGTGAGAAATCAGGCTTAGAAAAAAAAAAAGTTGTAATTGTGTGAATGGATCATGGTTTACAGAAAGAAAACTAGACAGCCCATTTTATATCATAACTGGCATGTTTTTTAAGTAGTCTGCTTTTCTTTTGAAGTAAATGTTTTTCTGGGCATATTAACTGATAAATTTCATTAAATTATTGTATTTAATGGTAAGTTGCTACATGATTATTGGTTACGTTTTCTGTAGGTAATTCATAAAGTCAATAAATGCAGATTTGTTCCTACTTACCACACAGTTGCCCTTTCATGCCAAGTAAACAGTGATAAGCATTAAATTAGAACTTGATAAGGTGTTTTATGATCTGGCATTTTGAAGTGCAATTATCTCTTGTCTGTTTCTTTAACAGTTTTTTCCAGTTGTTTTTTTTTTTTTCTGCACTGTAAAAAAAAAGCCCCCTGGGATGTGAGTTTGACATGCATTCAGATTAGTAAAGTTATTTCATGTCACAGCAGTGCTGCAGCACAGTATTAGTGTAACTGTGTTAGCTCGTCCATTTAGGATTAGGTTCTGCAGTGATTAGACGGCTTCCTCTGCTCAAACACTGAATACTCATTTCACTTTGCAGGTGGGTGCTGCAGCCCACACTGCCCAGCCACAGACAGGTTTTGTAATCCCAAAGCCACTCTGTTGAGGCTTCCTCAGACTATCATGCATTCAGTAGAAATTCCCAGCCTCAAATAAAGTCGAGAACTGTGTTCTTCCAGAATGAATAGTCTTAAATGGACATCCTGTACTTTTTGTTCCCTGTAAAAAAAAATGCAACAAGGCTGTCGCATTTTTCTGCCTAAACTGTTCTGATTGTTTCATTGACTTTGGTCACTTGAAAAAAAATTGTTAGCATTTTTTGAGTATTTTCTTTGGTATGTAGTTCACTTAAAATTTTGAGGAACTCTTTCTATTTGCTTTTAGAGAAATTTGTTATATATATATATTTCCTTATACAAAATTTAAAAACAATGTTGTGATATCAAGTTTTGAATAGATATTAATCTGCTGTATTTTCACATAATCTCTACATGCAGATATTTTTGAAGAGAGGAAAATTTCTGTCTTAATTATTTTTAGTGTTAAGATGTGAAAAAGTAAAGGAACTTCTACAATTTCCTTTCCTGGACCATTTTTGCACGACTATGTTTTCCCTTTAAGTTTTTTACTATTCTTGTAGGACTTGCAGTCCCTTTTGGGAGGAATTGCTGTGTATCTGATTGTGCTCCAGAGTGAGCTTCCTAAGTCTAAGACTGAATGGGAATTTTCTTTTCCAGTCTAAGGTTTTGGGGCGGTTTTCCCATTTGAAAAATACCAGCTAGAATGCAAAAAATAGAGTAATATTATGCATTTACCCCATGGACAATTTTTCACAAATTTCACTCAAAAGTTGGACAAAAATGGTTAAGTTATACACTAGGTCAAATAGGAAAAGCTCACTATCATGGTAACTTTGAAAAAAAAGAAGTTTAGCTTTCTTGTACCACTAAGTTTTAGGACATGAAAAATCTGGAAGCTGAGAGCTTGCAGCTCTCCAAATAGTCATCCAGAAGAACACTGTTAAGCATCCTGTTGACAGGGTTTATGTACCACTGAGGAGAATTCAGACCCTCTATCTCCCCCTATAATCTGAGTTGATGGTACTTGTCATTTGAAATTATATACACCTGCTAAACATGCTTTTTTCTTTCTGATGAAAACAGTCTTGCTGAAAGCATGTCGTAAAACTTGGTTTTATTGCAAGGGTACACAATGAATCATGATTTCCTGCAGGCTCAGATCCTGCCTATGTAGGATCAACAGCTAAAAAACTGAAAATGTGAACGATATTTTATTTATGGTTGGGACCTTGAGAGCGTGTCTCACGTTTGTACTTCAGGTTTTGGTTGCATAACAATGTTCTTGGTGCATCTGGTATTTGAAGTATTCTCTCTAGTGAGGTCACTCTGAGCACAACTACCTAAGATTTGTTTTAAGTGGATAGCAATGATACTGATGTTCTTCATCCCTTCTCTCCATTTTCTTAGCCATTTGGACCATTGCGAATAAAGTTAAGGTGTAAAATTTCAAAATGGACGTTGAAAGAAAGTAAGAATTTACAGTTAGCCATTGGTATATCTGTGCTTCAAAGCTAAGAATTTTTTTTTAAATCAGATTTTGAGTGATAGAGATTTCTCTTCAAGAAAACGTGAAGAATCCATCTAGAAACAAACTTTAATTCCATGTATTTAGCAGAGTCAAGTTATGATGACCTTGGATACACTCTAAACCGATTTTTAATGATTATTGTCAGAGCAGTTACTTTTCTATTGAAAAGTAATGGCCTATGATATACTGAAGGCCAGATTAAATCATCCTGACTATTCCTTCTGGTCAAAGTCTCTAAAATTGGGAAAAAAATGTTTGGAGTTAAGCTTAAGTATAAAAAAAGGCATAATGGGTTAGATGTATAGCATAAAATTTCAATGTCATATAATGTGACATATAATCTATCTAAATTTTATACAAATCACAAAAACTTTTGTTATACGTATACATATGTATATACACTGTGTATGTGTGTACTGCTGAAGTAGACAACAGTTCTGTAATCAAGTTGCATTTTATTTGTTTGGGTTTTTTCCCTCTATATGGTTTTGTGCATCATGGACTTCGTGCATTCCTATATGCTAAAATGGAGACAGCTTATTGATAAAGATCAAGCTAAAATTTTGGGACTCCAGGCTTGTCTAAATCAAATCTCAGAGAAGGAAAATTTTAATCATATACAAGTTTGGGGTTTTTTTGTTTTTTTTTGTTTGTTTGTTTGTTTGGTTTTTTTTGTCCATTAGATTTTTTTATTTGGTCGTATTGTGTGGTACTCCTGTACTAGCCAATTGTCATTAATCCTGAGTGGTATTCAGCAACAGGTTTTACTTATTAGAGTAGTGGTCTTTCGGTGTGTGTCTTGTTACTGGCCTTAAATTTAAAAAATCTAAAAAACTAATTTTAAGCAGGCAGGGGTTTTGGAGCTTTTTGCTTGTTTCAAAAAAAGAAGTCAAGTATGCTCACCTGTGTGACCAATTTGAGACTCTGCAAGGAGGGTTATTAAAAAGGAAGTGAGGCAACACAGACAGCAGGAAATGCAGCAAGTTTGAGATGGACAAAATTAGGCCTGAGGGATCAGGAGGAAACTGAGAACAACGTGTTAATTCTCCACAAAATTGTGACAATAGTAGCAAAAGGTTAGTTTTTTAAAAATCATATTCATAAATCTTATTTATCTGTGATTTTTGCAAGTACATTTTCTATGATGATAAACAGTTTCTTGCTTTCTGCAGCTGAGATTTTTCATATGTATCAAACTAGATATGTGAATTCTAGTCTGTTCACTCTTTATACCAGCATTACAGTGGTTAATAGTGTTAAGAGCCACGTAATTACTTGGAGGAGGAGGTGAATATTAGGACACAGAGAACTTGCAGAATGCATGGGATTCAGTGTCCTGGGACTGTGTGCAGTTTTTGACATACCGCAGAAATACCCCCAAGCTTATTCCCATATGTAAGGGAAACATTTGAAATGTACAAAGTGAAAAGCTCAGTGTGGAGCTTTGTACTAATAATTTCTGTACCTGGAGTTTCAGGTACTTACTCAGAGGTAATTCAGATGCTCTTTGGGCTCTTGGTGAACATACACAGTGCAAACTTTCTTTTTGGTGTATTTCTTTCTTTTCTTACTACCTTTTCTTATATAGTTATATTGGAACTGTTTGCATGCCTGTGTTTTTGAATATTTGTGCCATTTTTATGTACTGTTTCATCATCAGATTTAACAGGTTATTTGTTGGCATCTTCAGAGTAATGAAGTAACATCTCCTCCCTAAAATGGGGCAGTGTTTTAAAACCCTAATAGGTATGTTATCCTGCACGTTGTATCATGTTTGAGCAAGCTATTAAAGCAGTTTATATGTATTTAAGTGCTCAAAGAAAACCATCCCGTCTTGCATTGAGACACCTCATGTTTTTCTTAAGTTCTTTCTTCATCCATTGATTTGTATTTTATGCTGTTGGTCTCGTTTAACTTTTTTATAGCTGATGAGCTGTGCCTACTTTTTACTTTGCATACACTGCAACTGCAATGTGTGCCTTCCTTGCCTTGTGAAGCTGGAGTGCTGGTGTGCTAAATAGTTGTATATTATGTACTAAGTCAATAAAGTTTTAGTGCAGACGGTTTCCACCTTTTTATCCCCATCACAAGAATATGATGGACATCCTACCTACAGAAGTAGAATAAATGTTGTTAACCCTGCCTGCAGGATCAGGGTTGGGGGCAGAACAGGGAGGATTTGGAGGTTATACTGTGTATGCTTAGCAAAGCATGACTTGGATTGGAAACATCAGTTTTACTTTCATTGAGTATTAGTGTAGTGTGTTGAACAATTAAAATGTGCTTTACTAAAAGAGAGAAAAAGTCCTATCAACAACTTTTGCTGATGATTTTTCTGACTTGTTCAAGCACTTTTTTGTGAAGGTGTCTTTCCCTGTGAGACCATATGGTTTTGCAGCAAGAAGTTTGAGTATACAGTCTAAGCATTGTTTGTAAATTACAGCAGAAGATTAATTTCTTTCAAATTCCTGTGGAGAACAGCACTGAAACTAGTAGTTGAGGTACTTTGATTTTTACTAGATATTACTTGATTCCTTTGATTTTTTTTTTTCCAAAGTCAGTCAGTCACTTCTGTTCCATAACATTTAAATGGGATTTAATACTTTGTATGAAGTAGTTGCATAGGCAGAGGAAGTATCAAGATAAATAGTTACATATGTTCTATGTGAGGCATAGTAAAAAGGGTATTAAAAACATAATTAAGAAAAAGTAGTATGTTTGTGTCATTTATGTGTTTGGTAATCTTAAAGTGAGTTCTACACTATATAAATACACTTTTCCTTAAGAAGGTGATACAATGGATATTGAAGTAACTACAGATATCCTTAAATTAGAATTTAATTTGAAGTGTCTTTACTTAAATTTTTGTCAAATTATGCAGGATAGAAATGGCTCACAGACTCTTATGCAGAGTAATGCCTGAGCTCTAATCATATTAGTAGTCCTCAGAGGACAAAATCTTCTCTCTGTTGCAAATTATTGTAGGTTTTCTGTGAGTGGTAAGGCACTACCTTTGGATAGATCTGATGGTCAGTTCCCATTAAAGGCCTTAGGACATCTGTTCCCACTGTTCCTGAGCATCCTCAGGAGTCAATTGAGTTTGTGAGTTTCCTAAATTGGCCCCTGCACAATTGTCTGAGCAGCAGGGGCAGCTCAGTGGAAGCAGCAGAGTCAGGGCTGCTATTTTCAGTGACAGCTGGTTGTTAAATAGACTCAACCTGCAAAGTTAAACTTCACCTTCACATTCCATGATATGAGATACATGAGTGTCTGCATTAAAATGTTCTCACTTTGATTTTTAGCTTGCTGTGTCACCATATATTTTACCCAGAAAAGTAAGAAGATTTTGATGAAAGGACTTCTTGTTCAGCTGAAAGGAGGAAAAAAAAATCATTTTGTGATTTTTTTTTTTCATAGCTTTGAAACAGTCTTTTGTGTGATCTTGAAATCTGATGCTTTATAGACTTCTAAGTCACTTCTGAACTAAACTTCATTTTCTTCAGCATGGTTAGAGTTTTTTCCAATATTTTAAAGCAACATGAAATTTGTTGCTTTCTTCCTGTTTTTATTAGTTCCATTCTTAGTTTATCATTTGTATGGGGGGTGGGGGGGTGAAACCCCCTACCAAACATGCCACGTTTACCAACCAAAAAAACCACAAAAGCAAAATATGCCAAAAAAACCCCAAACACAAACCAACTGTCCCAAACCCCGGAAACCAAAATAACCCATTTTGAATTACGCCCCTAGAGCATTTAATTAAGTGCCAGTATTGTGTGAATTGGTGCCTTTTGCGTGTTGCAACTAGAGAGGCAACATTATAATTGCTGATAATAGAGAGCTGAGTTGAGTAATAGACCTGTGGTAAAGGTGCTCAGGTCTTTGGCCTGTCTCATGTTGGTTTAGCATTTCAGGAAGATCACGTTCTGTGTGTGTAATGATGAGAACCTTCAGCTGGTTCACTGATTTGGCTTAAAATATTGACTACAATCCTGGACTGGTTGAGTGTAGTTTTTCAGTGATACATAATTTACAAGTATTTATTGTCTTAAATAGTTTTCTAAGTATGTACTTTGGATATATTTTTCTTATTTTTAGGCATCGTGTTTTTATTTTTCTTCATTGACTGCATGTTTTTCCATAAGCAACATTTTTAATTTTCCTTATTACAAAAAAAAAAATAGACTTTCCTTTTTTGTATATGGTAATTACACAGTTGAAGTGTGGGTGGAAGGAATAGGAAGGGGCCTTGAAGAATTTTTTTGAATGGAAATACATGGTGCCATCCCATCTCACTCAATACTAATGAGCTATTTTAGTTGCCCCAGCAGTAATGGGCATTAGTTCAAATAAACTATACTCTTTGCTCATTTGCATCTAGTATAAATTTGAATTTGAATTTTATTTTACTTTTAAATTAGCCTAGTGCTATAAGATGAAATACATTAATTTTTAGAAAATACATCTCAGCAGCTTTTCTGTTCTGATAACTGCATGACGACAGCATACACAGGAAATGTCTTACAGGCTATATTAGTAGTGGAAGAGAAAGTCATGTGTTTATCTCCCTTTTATAGCTAGCCAGTTCATGGATTTTTCACTCTCTTCCATTTGCAGAGAACTTCTAACAATTATTTTTCTACTTACTTTCCTATGTTGAACCATAAAGAGTGCCTGAAAAGAACTTTAATTTTCCCCAATTGTTTTTATCTTAAAATTTTCAAATACAACCTCAATCAAATTTCTAGAACTTTTTTTTTCCCATGTTTTTTCTTTAGCATGCACAAAGTTAAGTCATAAATTTGCAAATCACCAGTAGTGGTAGTGTGAGAATGCTTAACTCTGGATAAGGATTTTATGTTACTCATCACTTAAATGGAGGAGAACTTGAAGAATGTAGGGGTGAGCAGAAAAAAAAATGAAGTTTGTTCTTTCTTCTGTGACTTAGCTTCTGTTGATTCTTGCACTGTTTTTCCTTTACTAGGATGTCTTGTAGTATGGCTTCTTGACGCTTCAATCTCAAGTATAAACAAGAAGGAATAATTTATGTCCATCACAGGGTAAAAAAAAAAAAAAAGCCCTAATTCCAACACTTCATGCCTCTCAAACATCTTAAAGAAGCAAAATAGGGCACAAGCCCAATTTTTTTTTGCTTTTCAGGTCTCCTTTAAGAGCAGAGACAGCCATGATCCAGCAATTTTGGAGGTAGAGGCAAGTAAATGTTTTACTTCTTGTAAACATTCCAGTATTCCAGTAAGCTTTTGCAAATCACCTATTATTTGAGGAGACTCTGGTTGAAAAAGAACCTCAGCCTCTCCCCCTTTCCTAAATTTGCTTTGTATGATTCTACGTGAGCAAGAATATATTTAAGCTTTTGTTGATTATTGATAGGTTTCACATCAGTTACACATTGTTGCAATACCCTATTGGTGTAGAAATATGTAGCTCTAATATTAGTAAGGTTTTTGTGATAGTTGTTGAGGTTTTTTCTTTTGAGCTGATCTGCAAAATGAAAATTTGTTGGGTGGGCCATCATAGTGATTTTCTTCTCAGAACAATAAAAAAGTGTTGATCATTTCCTACCTCCAGCTGCTGGTGTTCAAATCAGCTCTTTGGTGTTCTCACTAAGGACAGATGAGCAACCTCTTTTGTACTGGTGCAAAACCTGTAACTATTTCTGTGCTAGGGCCATTTCTGAAAGCTCATGTTGAGTTTCTCCTGATGGCATCACATCGTCTTGAAGGCTGTATTGGAGGTGCAGGAAAGAACTGTTTTGCTGAGGTTTTTTTGGACCTTCCTATTCTTTATTGTGAATAAAACGAGACCGTTTGTATCGTTGTATAACAGTACGTGATCATACATGTTTGGGAGAGTTTTGCTTAACTTCTCTTCTGGGAGGTGGGAACAAATGTTCTGTCTCATGTTAGAGGGTTGCAGTGGGAACAGCAAAGAAACTAGATTTTTGTCAGCCAATGTGAGAGAATAGTTCAGTGGGCTTAAAAAAAACCTGCTAGTTAATAAGCTGTATCGATCCAAATTAATACCTGTGGCAGTCTGAGAAGGGAGAGGACGGGAAAAAGGAAGTGGGAGGTCAGGACCTGTCAGTTGGCAGAAAATCCTTGTCATCTCTTGGAAATGCATTTTGAAGAAAGCTATAAAGCTTGTGCTTTTCTGAAGAAAAGGAAACACTGAGAATGAAGAAATTGACCTTTTTTCTACCTGTCTCTTAAGGATGTGAGCAAAGTGTGTAATTATTTTTGTCCTCAATTCACGTACCATGCTGTCTTATTTTCTAAGGTGGATGAAACCATTTTAAAATGTAAGAAAGGCTTGCACATAATGACCTTTTCTACCCAGTCTTACCCCCTTCAACTTCTGTAATTCAGAAGTATATTAAATCAAAGTGTAAAACTTCCATTTGAGTTTTGTGGGGGCAGATAAGCGTGCAGTCTGAAAACATATATAATGGATATTTTAATGAAAGAAGCTTGGAACTTGTCTTTTGAAGAGCAGAAGCAGTTAATTTTTTTAATAACTTTTTGCATGTTTCTGATAGTGTACTGAAGTTTTTTTAAAAGTTGCTTATTTCAAAATAGTGACTTGGTTAGCACATCAAGGATTTACTTTGCTTCTGTAGCTTCATACTGTAATGACATTCTGTTTGCCTCTTTTAATCTGTCCAGGATTTATTCATATTTCTCTCTCATTAATATCTTTGGTAGATGAGGGAAATGGCTAGCTGAGGGAATGTGTTGATAAAACAGAACTTGAAATTTTTCATAATAAGCCTTAATTTTGCGTATTATGGTGACTTGGAACTGTGATAATTTGGTTATAGATCTTAGTTTGCACACTCAGTTTTAATCAAAATAATGCAAGTGAAGATGTCAGAAAATTCATTATTTAATGAGTTTTTTAGAAAATTACATTCCTTTGGTGAATGTTTTTGTACATTTTAGCAGAATTTGTGGGATTCAAAAATTTCTTGTGAAACCAGGTGTCTTGCTGGAAGGATGATTATGTCTCCTAAACAGCAGTTGTAGGATGGCTGATTAAATGGGATCTTGAAGGATGCATATCTAGACATTCTCTCCTAAAACTAGTATACATGTAAATATTGGGATATTTGACTTTTAATCAAAATTATGAATAGCTTTCACTTTCTTTTGTGCTTATGTAATGAGCAGGAGGTTTGTTAAATGTTGTTTTCCAATTTAAAAAGTGGACAGAATTTTCATAATTACTCCTTTACAGAAATTATTTATTTCAGTAATTTCACAAGGGTCTTAAATTTTAAATGTGTTGCACAGATGCTATATAAAGAGCTGATGGTAGTGTACACTATTTTAAATAAACTAAAAAAAATTGTGGTTTTCAGCTCATTAAGTAGAAAGTGAATAAAGACTTCCAAACCCTGACCTTAAGGACAGATCCATTGAAGGACCCAGGGACCTGTCTGTGAAAACCACCAGAGATGGTATGATGAGTTGCAATGTTCTAATTCTGAAGAATCATTAAAGTCACGTTGCTATGCACTGGCTTTTTTTTTTTTTTTCCTTTTTTTGTGGTATTTGTTTGTTGGAGGGGTTCTTTTAATTTTTGCTTGCTTTGTTGTTCGTTGTGTTGAGCTTTTTTGTTTGGTTGGTTTTTTTAAGTCACTGGATTGATGCTACCTGAGCAGTGAAGGGGGATCCTGAACATCCATAATTTCTGTGCTGTAGGAAAGGTTTCCTTAATATATTATCTGTGGTATTCTCAAGAGCCATTAAATATCAGTGCCAAGCTGGCATTCAGCTATACAATCTTTAACTGGCATGACTATTACTATGTTTTAATCCAGCCTTGAGAACATGTGGCACATGCTGGAATACTCCTCATTCTGTAGTCATTATCAATAGAGTAGTTGCATGAAATTGGTCAAAAAGAGGGTTTGGAACAGTGGCCACACTTAGACTTATCTAGGTGGTACCTTGGGTATGTCAAATCCCATGTAATTGCAGCAAGGATTTGAGGCAACTGCTGCAATAAAACTGTAATTACAGACTGCAAGGTTTCAGTCATAAATACAGGGAAAACTTGTGTGCTGAGTTTATTTGAGGCAGGAGTTCTGAATTCTTTCAAGGACTCAACTGTAGTTTGTTAGCCAATGTTTATTGTCAATTCTGTACTCAGTGGCAAATTTGATTTTTCTCTATTCTTTGTAACAAAATTTCATTTATTTTTAAAGTAGAGGTCAGTTAATTTAATTTGCATTAGGATGTTGCCTGCCACTTTCCATTTCCGTATTTTCCATACAGTCTTGAACTGTTGTCCAGTTATAAATAGATTTGTTTCATAATTCTTGCAGCTGCATAAATTCAAAAGAATGGAACTCTTCCAGGAGGGAGTGAAATTATTAAAACCCAAAGATATGCTTGTCTAATCACTGTAAGAGTAAATTGTTATAGTTTGAGTAAACTTGCTGTTCAGCAAAAAAAGGAAAAAAGGAGAGAGAAAACATAAGGCAAGACTGTTACTATTAAATGTGTTAAGATCTAACAGACTTAGCAGTGTGCTATATAAAATGCTATATTCCTTATTCCATTCAGTACTGTACTACTGATGGTGACTCACTGTTGAAGAAAAAGTTTAATAAATCATGCACAACAACAAACCACACTATATTTGTGTACTCCTTGGGAGTATTACCATAGTATGGATCCAACCAGACAACATAAAGCTCACATAGCCCTTTCCTCAAAGGGAAAAAAAAAAAAAAAACATAAAAAGGGGAAAAACAATCTTAAGCAGCAAACCTGTATGAATGGAGGATCAGCCTAAATAAGAACATTGCATTTAGCTCATGAGCTTTCTAGCTGTAGAGCCAACAAGTTAGAATATGGGGTAGAATGACCATGAAATTCAGCTTTTCAGTTGCTTCTTACTGGTAAAGAACATCTTGCCCTATCTGGCAACACAATGTATTTGGTAACATGCTCTGAAGTTATGCCACTTTGTGGCATAATGTGTGCTTAACAGCAGTATTCTGTGGAAAATATTTGTTACATTAATCAAAGAATTTGACCATCTTTTCCAAAAGAATCGTGAAATGTAGAGGGGGCCACTATCTAGAGCAGAGCAAACCACTGTATAAGCACTGGGGTAAGAACCCAGGCAGTCACCTGGTCACTGAAACAAAGCCCTTCTGTAGCAGAGTTTCAGGAGACCTGCTGACTGCAGAGTTAACTCTGGGCATCATTTCTGGTCTCACTTCTCTCTCATCTAAAGTGCAAGACGTTCTTCTAATGCTTCTACAAATCTGAAAATTTGGAACATGGTACTGTGGGAGAAATCACTGTGTAAAGAAATGAGAGTGAATAACTGAGTGACATATTAATTATATAATTTGTTTGTGGAAATTACTCCTAAGCAATTACAAAAACCTTAAAAAAATTTGCCTTATCTAATAAAGCAGTATTGGTATGGCTGTACGATGAAGAGGGGAAATGGAGCTGCTGAAACCTGGTTCATGTCATCTGTGAAATCACACATTTTTAAGAAGAGTGTTGGGATTCCAAAACTTTATGTCTAAATGAACTTTTTTATAGAAGGAGTCACTGTGCTGTGAATGACAGGTTTTTTTCTTTGACACACCCTTGCTTAAATAAATTGTGTATCGTGTGCTAGTTCCTCAGGTAAGCAACTGAGATTGAAGCGGAAGGAAGGTGATTGCTTTGCAAACCTAACTTGGAGTGGAAACTGAGTTCAGAATACTTAACTTTTAATAGTAATTTATGTATTGCAGTAAGATTACATTTGACATACGTGCCGCTAATAAATGCCAGCCTGTCCAGTGGGCAGTCAGAGCGAGGGGCTCCCCATCCTCACCGCCCTTGGGGAGCAGCCAGGCTGCTGTGGATCCTGCCAGAGGTGTGACTGAGGGCTGGCAGCTTCCCACGGAGGGAGATCTGCCTGTGCCCTCCTTTCTGCTCCGCCTGCTACTTGTGGAATGTGTCACTGAGCCAGTTCAGCTTGCTCAACAGGCAAAACCTAATCTGACAGCCGTGGTTTGCTGCTGTGTTAACAGGAAGGCCCCAGCAAGAGCTGCTGCTGGTACAAAGAAGGGGGCAGGAGAAAGGAGTGGAGCCACTTCTGTTGTGGGAGTGAGTGGTTACCCTTGCAGCTGTGTTGAAGTGAAGTCTGTGGAGGAAATCCTTCTATACAAGGAAACTCAGAATAGTTCTGTCGTGGGATTTGCGACAGCTTCTTTCTCTGAAGTGACTATGCAAGATCAGTGTTCTAATTATAAGCACAGACATTGTGTCTAAAGTTGTCAAAATTCATTTAAGCAGCCGCTTATGAAAAGGTTTGGTTTATGTTTAGCACTCTGCTTTCTTGTTGGCAAAGAGGTGCTTTGAATCTAAATATCCAGGGTAGCATTTAGCTGCCTAGGCACTCGAGTCTTCGAGTCTGCTCTCCTGGCAGACCTAGAAGGAAGCAGGAGTGCATCTGTGATGAAAACTCCAATGAAGATTCATCCCAAGAATTGAAACAAGAAAGGGGAATAAGAAAAATACTAGGTATTGCCATATAATACTTGATACACTATTTTTCACTTAGGTCAGGATTCCACAAAGCACCTCAGTTTATGTGTGAGAGATGTTGTAACATTGATTACATCCCTCCCCCTTGCCCTGTATTTTTCTGTCTGACTCTGCCTGCTCTTGTCAAAACTTGGTTATTGTTTACTTACACATCCAAATCACAGAGCATCATTCCCAAGAATTTCAAGATACAGATTTTGATCTAAAGCTCTGGCATTGCAACCATGTCAGCCTGGTCCTAGCAGTGAAAACAGCTTTGCTTTCCTGCACATGGCCTCTTTCCTGCATTTGGCTGTGTTCTTTTAGCCCACAAGTGAAGTACTATTGGCAAAGTGTTACAGGTAAAGTATTAAAGTTATATACTCTATCCTTTCCCCGCCCAACCTGTCACTGAACTATTCTAAAAAAATCAGTGGTGTTGAATGATTGTTTCAACTCTCTCAATTTTTTTTTTTTTTAAATTTCTCTGAGCAAAACAGTTTCTTTATGGCTCGGGGAGTTATTTGAGTTACTTGAAGTTACTTAACTACTACCTAGGTATGTTTGGTTTGAGTAATGAGTCTCTTTTTTAATTGCTTTGACAAACGGTAAAAACCTAAAGATCACAATGTCCTAAAATAAAGCTAACAACATATTATTATAAAGATAATTTTATTTTACATTACAAGTCTCATTTGAGTTTATAGAAACAGTAGTAACTTAAGAACTTAAGTGTTCTTAAGTTCTTAAGAACTTCAGTGTTCTTAAATTAAGGTCACTTTTTTGTACATATGAAAGGTAAAAAATATAAATTTGTTACTTTTTTACCTCTGGTTTTTTGGGGAAAGGGAGGGAATAGGGAAGAATTTCCAGTTTTATTTTCTTAAATTTGGCTTCTGTGCATGGTTTTATACTGTATCTGAAACTTGTCTTTTATATTGCGGGCTTAGAGATGGTGCTTTTTAATTTTCTTGGCACACTGAACTTAATGTGTTCAATGTAAGTTTCTGTTAAAAATATTCTGTAGGAACGTCTTTGTATACTTCCATACAAAGATTTGGAGTTAGTGAAATGTCACTTTTCTTACTAAGTGCTAAGCAGTCTCAGAAAAGATGCTAAGGTTAGTAATGGCATATTACTGTAAATATTAGCAGCATGGGAAAATGGAGAAGAAAAATTATCTTTTTAAAAAGTTTACAGTTATTTTGTAACAAAAAAAGCAAAGGGTTGGCGGGATTGTATTGCAGCTTTACAAAGTTATCTCCAATATACTCCCTTAAGTCCTTCACTAAGATTTATGCAGAGGAACCCCTATTGATATATCCTGTATTTTTTATCTAGATGAGAGGCGTGTGCAACTTCTCCTTGAGGAAATGCTAGAAGCAGAATGGTCAGATTTTCAAGGAAAGGCTGAGCCCCACGACTCTGGAAGTGATAGGCAAATTGAGATGAAGGAAGTAGAAGTGTTGGCATTAAAATGCAGGGTATCAGCAAATGTTTATTCTGATACTTCCAAAATGTCACTTAGCTATTACATTTTTTTCTCCTCTTGATATTTGTTTTCCCTTCTTTTCTTTAACAGGTCTGTAAATTCAGTTTGGGGAAAAAAAAAAAAAACCAGTCAGTTATTCCAAATTATAAAAAAAAAAGAAAATTCAAATTTCACAAATTTATGTATGAAGTACTGTAGCTTTGCTTCTTAGGCTTTTAATGTAAACGAATTCCAGTTTCTGGAATTCATGTTTAGATTAAGCAGGAATAGCACCTGAAGAGAAGTGTGGTTTTATTTTGATACTTCTTGACCCTTACAGTTTGTTCAACATCACTGATATGTGGAGCTGTCATAAAAGAACAGGAGCCCAGGTTTGTGGATGAGTTTAGCTGAGAAATGGATTAATTTAACACAGAACTCTAATTATGGGTGAGGGGAATGTTTATATATCGGCCGGGTTTGCTCTGTGAAGCAGCAATCAAGTCAGAACAAGACAGAGGAAATAAAACATGGAATAGAGAAATAAAAATGGCTGAAATTCAGTAAAGGCAGGTATCACAATTATGTGCAGCAGTTACTGTTGATGGAAATCACATGATAGTATTTCAGAAGAGAAAAGAAAATGTTTCAGAACGTGTACAATTTCACTAGGAGCTGATACAATTAGCCTTGGAGCTGATCATGTTATCCATTGAATACAGAAGTATAATTTGTTTTATGTTTTTTACTTGGCCAAGTGCTAGTGGCTAATACAACAGAGTGCAGTTTTCCAAATACAGCGTGCTGTAAATGGCACTCCAAATTGGAGTCGAGAGCAGTGTGTTTTGGAGTTGGGGTTTTAGTTGGTTTTTTTTGTTTGCTTGGTTTTCTCTTAACCATTTTTAAAAAAAGTCCTAGAGAAATATTTGGGAGTACTATACTGTGTAGACTAAAATACTGAGAAACCAATGAGCAGACAGCTTTTTCCCCTTAAATACAGTTGAGGAGTAGTGATAGCACTTTACTGTAAACCATACAGTAAGTACTCCAAAACGTGAAGCCACTGCTCAGGTCTTTCCCTAAGCTCCCAAATCATTAAACCACACGTGCCTGTGATGCTTTCTACCATTTGTGCTCATTGCACAAATGAAAGGAAAAGCTTCATACAAATGGAAAAACAAAAAACTAGGATGATTACCTGAAAGCTATAAATAAAGATAGATACACCTCATTTTGCTATTTATATGTTTTACTTAATCATTCAGAACTCCAAAAAACTCCCAGTCCGAAGTAAAAACACAGGAACCTAACTCCTGATGAAGTCATTTATGGTTGGGCTAGGGATGCCTCTCTTTTTTTTCCCTCACTTTCTGGGCAGTGATCTGCTTTCTTAAAGGGCACAGAGGGAAGCGCCTCCTGTGTTTCTGTGGCCCAGTATGAGTGCACTCCTGGAACACCACCCGGTGATGTTGATGACATTGCCTGAGGCAGTATGAGGATCTTGATGCTCGTTTCCTGGACCGTGTGCGAACCACTGGATTGTTACATGGCATTTTCTTCGAGTTGCAACTTCTTTGTCCAAGCAAATTTCTTCAAGTTGCCATGCCTTGAGTTAGTTTTGGAAAGTATATTAGTATATTAGGTCCTTTTGGATGTCAACACTTTCAGATCTCCTAGCTTGAGAATCCCAGATGGAAAATGGTCATCAGGTTTCAGTTTAATTACGACTGTTTTGCCTGTCAGCATGTACTTTAGCAGAGTTTTAGTTACCTTGGTAAGTTTGGGTGGAAGAGAGATATGCATTAGCAAGTCTGGTACCTTGGTGTCCTAGTCTTCTTCCAGATAGAAGGAAATAAAATGATAAATTAAAACATAATCCAGCTGGAATACTGCCTGAATAAAAACTGACATATACAAAAGGGTCTTAATGTACTTAAAAGAGTAAATTCAATAGTATTATATCGTAAAATATTATATTAGTGACATGTTGGTCCTGTTTAAGAAATACCTTTTCATGTTCCTAAAAACTGATCTATTCTAGATTTGTTTGCTATTACATATATATATAATTTTAACATCCTGTTAATTATTCTTAAAATAAAAATTGCGAAGTATGTTAAGTAAATTGAGTAATTTACAATGTGTGCATGGTACATAAGTGCTGCTTGATAATAAGGTATATAAAAGAACACTTTTGTCATCCTTTCTCCATCTAAAGCTGAATAGTGGAATCAGCTTTATACTGATTAATAATGCTCATAAACTCAGAGGCAAATAGGTTTATGCAGAAGTGATTTAAGAACAGTTGCAGGTTATTTTGAAGCTAATTTCATTAGCGACTGATGATGAATGGACTTGAGTCATAAGTTGAAATACACTTACTGTCTGTATTTCCTGATTAGAGAATGCTCTGAGGAATGTGTCCACTCTCACAGATTAGGTTTTGTTGGTCTAAGCCTTCAGTGAAAAATGTCTTTTGTACCTTGAGATTCAGAAGATGGAGGTACTTCTTTTCAAAAAGCCATCTAAAGCTAACTCTGAAACAAGAAGACTTTCTTTCAGGATTTATTGGTATTTCATTTTCTTTCAAGGGAATATGATGTTTGTTCAGTGAGTGGTCAGTGTGTAAAAATAATCACAATATTGTGAAATGCTTCATACTGCTTTTGCCTTTCCTGTTGGGGAATAAAACTATACTTGGATATCAGTGTAACTGTCTCCATGTAAAGGTTACTACGGCAGGAATACTGATAAAGTTAAAATGTTAAAACCCTTACCTGTAGTCCAAAGTCAGAGAAATGAACAGTCTCACTCTTCTGCTTGGGTAAAGTTTGTTACTTCATGGTAATATTAAGTATCAATATTGAAAATTGCATTCATCTCTAACAGATATATCCAGGTATTGAGTTTATGCTATGCATTTCATGTGCTAAATTCTCATTTATCTCCCTGTGGATACCAATGCATGCAAAACTTTTTTACTTTTCTCCCACAACAGTGAAATATTCAGTCTTAACAGGCTCCTGGGCTTTCGTAGCACCTGCCAATACAGCTTGTTCCACAAACCTTATTTTTCACACTGGCACAATTTGCGCGAAATACGCAGGAAGAACGTCCCGGAGAGCCGCAGTCGTGTTGCCAGTTTGAGGGAAGTTGCCCTTTCTGAGGGGGTCGGTGCTGGCCCGGCTGTGGGAGCGGCCCGGCCGGCGGAGCGGGGCGGTGACAGTGACAGTGGTGACAGTGACAGTGGTGACAGTGACAGTGGTGACGGTGACAGCGGTGACAGTGACAGTGGTGACAGCGCCGTCCGCCCGTGTCGCCGGCCCCGCGCACTCCTGCTGGGAAGCAGAGCTTTGGAAAGGTCCAGCGCCGCGTTTGTTTGCTGCGTTTAGGAACCATTTTGACTGCAGGGCAGATCTGAGCGTGGGGCGGTGCCTGGTTTGAAGTTTCCTGAGCACAAAGTCTGTGTTGAGGCTTTGAGACAGAGAACAGAATCCTCTTGTGTCATTTAAACATTAGGTTGCTTCATGCCGCCGGATTTTTTTTTTTTTAGATCAGTTCTTAAAAGGTGCTTTAGATAATGCCCTTTGACAATGTGGCTACTTTAAAATGTGCTGGAAGACACCCACTTTTTCAATCCAAAAGTGTCTTGGTGTGGGGCTTAGTATACAATAATAATTTATAATTGAAGACATGACAAATAACACTAACTTGCTTGACAGTCAAAACAACAAGTATGTGACTGTTAATTTAAGCAACTGGTCAGTTGTTTCTTTCGGTGAAAAGTTAGATCAGAAATTCCAAATGCGGAGTAAGCTGCCGTGTTCTCCCTGCCCGGGTGCTATTCCCTCAGCATACCTTTGTAGTGTTACTTTTTTCACCAGATTTCTGCTTGTGAACTGCTGCCATTAGAAACTCAGTAGGAGCAAAAGTCTGTGTTAATTTGCCTGACTGTAACTGCACAATTTAAGCAGTTTATCAGCAGGGGTTAGGACAATCAGTGTGTTCTGATGCTTCATGTTGTAAAATTAATTCTGTTGTTCAAACAGATACTGTAATTAGTGCATCATTTTAAACTGGTTTTCTGCGGGACTGACTTGGAGTTTCACCTGATAAAAACCTCTATTTTTGGTACTTACCTAAGCACTTACGGTGTTTGCAGGCCTCACCTAAATTAACAACGTGTATTGAAATGTTAATATCAGGTCTGTATCATTCAAATACGGGTTTGGGGGTGTTTTTCAGGATTTTTTCTTTGTTTTTTACCAGTCAATCCTTAGGTCAAGACCGACGATTCAGTTGCAAAAATGGAAGGAGCAAGCACCAGTTTACAGCTGTTACTGTAATAGTAGCATTTAATACCTGTAATACTTGTAATACATCATCACAGATGAGCAGGTTGTTTCATACCAGGTAATAAAGATGACTGTGTTCTGTCCCTGGCATGTGCATAATTGGATTTCACTTAGGATAGTTCCATGAGATATGGTGAGATGGTCTTTTAAGGGGCAGTTACATGTTAAAATACGCTCCCTCACCTTCTCCTCTTCCCAGCTACAGCACTGACCTCAGCTGGCACTCAGTAGCCCTTTACGGCTGTAAACTCCCTTGTCCAGCAGAAGATGAGGGGGGAAGTGGGGAGGCATCTGCTGCATCAGCAGATGGTCTGGAAGGCTGGTGTGGTGCTGGGCCAGCCCGAGGGGGAGCAGCAGGGGCTGCCTGGCAAGGGGGGTGAACCCCAGGAGGGGAGGCTGTTACCCTGGCCAGGAAAGGATGCAGGAACACAGCGGTAAGAGATGATCCAAGTGGGTTTTGCTTCATTAAGGCTGGACCTCTCAGGGATACGGATCAGCTGATGTGGAATTATTTGTAGACTGAGTGGTTTATTTGCTTGCACAATGTTACAGAAACCTTGTGTCTTCTGGATGTTTGTTTTGAGCTATCTCTGCAGCTAAGAAGCCAAAAACTTAAAAATACAACTCTGTAGCTCAGGTTGGCAGAACAGTTACAAGAACAGAAGTTTCATTAAACTACACAAGACAGACAACTCTTGAAAGGTTGTGAGTAAATGACTTTAGGGCAAAGTGCATTCTTCTAGGATTCCTCTAGCTTGGTTTTACCAGTTCAACTGTGTAAACAAAAGGGTGTAAAGTAAGATATAAACTGTATTGAATGGTTGAATAATGTTTCTCTTGGATTTAATAATACAAATATTGTTGCATGGCTGCAATACATATCATGTCTTACTAACAAATACTAAAATTAGATCAGGACTAGAAATTATTTATAATGACCTTATTTGTGACTTTTTAGTTAAATTTAACTTCTGTTTCAAAATTGTTCAAAATCGACATGTTAGCTTTCTTTTTTGATTTCACATAGCTTCTTTTAAACTGCTCTTTGAATTATTTTTAAAACTTTGATACATATGTGTGAATGCTTTCATTACGGAAAAGAAATATTCACCTAGAGCTACTGTCAATTTTAGTGTACCTACAGCAAAATTTATTAGACAAAACATATTGTGAGAATTTTACTAAATAGCTGAATTTCTTCTCTCCACATCTTGCCTCGTCCATTTGACTGTGAGAAGTGGCTGTGAGTGATTATACTGGTTTTTATATCTTAGGATAATTTTAATTAAAGTTCTTAGAGTGTACTTGAATTAAACCTTTGTATGGTTTAAAGGACTAAAGCTATTCTGATGCCTTTTAATTTTAGTGTTCAGTTTGACATAATATGAAAGCATTTTTCCCTTTTTCTCTGTCTTTTCTGTGGTTTTTGTCATTCAGTAGGCAGAGCAGCTTGTTTAATAGGTTGGTGAAAACAATTTAATAGCCTATCACTTCAAGATGAGTGAGAATACTAAGGTTAATTTTCAACACTTGCTTGAGCGGTGACTTCTTTAAAAGATCCCTGCTCTTGGTACTGAGCTGGTTTTGTATCTTTTTAGTGGCCTGCATTACAGGAAATTGTATGAGATGGAGTGCAAAAAAGTGCACAGAATGGAACCTGCACTTTTTTTAATACTATAGAATAGGCCATAGCTTTCTGAAAAAAGTGGTGCGTGGAAAACTTGCTTCCACTCTAGCCACATTGCATTCATTCTTTCAGTTTTTCTTTATGGTCTAACTAGTATTTCGCTGCCTACATATAAGCAGATACTAGAGTAGTATTTTTTTCAGAGTTTTTCATTTTTCTTTAATGGCATTCTGACAGTTGGAAATGACTGGATCCTTCCTCACCAGTTTTTCATTTGTCAACTTATTTTTTGTTGGTTGGCCATACTGTGAAGGTCTTTGGGGTGAAAAATAAGGTCTGAGGTTTTTTTAAAGTTGATGATGAAATATTTTTGATGGCTTTCTTTCTGTTGATATTTTCCTTTTTCAACATTTGTATAATTTTAACAATTTCAGTCAACCTTGACACTTCTTTCAGTCAGGTTTGAAGTGCTTTGAAACATATTGGCTGGATAGCAAAGAGACCTGACCTGGTGCTCTGTTCTAGGGGAGTTTTCAGTCATCTGCTTTGCGTGGCTTACGGAATGCTAGCAAGCTGCTGTCTCGTTCTTGTTCAGTCAGAGGCTGAGGAATTCAGAATAAAGCTTTGGGATGGGATATGAAGTTATAAATAGGAATGGCCATTTAGGCCTGAGATGCAGGAGGTACAAGACCGTGACTTGAAGTTACTATGGTGTGGTGAGGTGTATGGAAAATACGGGATACAGTTTATCAGTGAGCTGGGCTACAGTAGTTCCCCTCATGGAACAGCCTTTCTAATATTTAAGTGTGATTGTATAGATTTAAGTCTATGCTTTAGAGCATATTTAAAGCTATTGCATGCTTTACCTGCTTTTCTGCTTCCCCCTAAATCCCTCCCCAAGAAAATTCCTGTAGCTACACTACTTTTTTTTGTGCAGCTTAATTTTGAGGAGTTGTAGCAATATTTTTTTTTAACTACCTACTACATTGACCCTAATAGCAAGATAAATATTGAGTAGTCCATTATTGTGCAAAGGTACTCTGAGGATTAATGAGTATGTGCACAGGAAAGAGAATGAAAGCAAATCTGTCTACAGAATTAGGCTATATTTAAGGATACTGAAATTTCTGCCAAACAAGGAGCACACTGAAATTTCATCTGCCATTTATGTTGTCCTTAATGTTCTTTAATTTAGCAGACAAGATAGTTTGGTTATAATTAAGCTTTTCTAATATTGTTGTTCTCCAAGGTTGTGGCATAAATCACTTTACTTAGTAGTTTTCTGCATCTTCATTCTCCATTTTTCTTGTATAATTTTTCCATAAACAATCTCTGGGATGCAGGAAGACTTCATGCTGTCAATTACTTCTTGTGTATGTAATATAATTTTGAATATATGCAATTGAATTTCTTTTTCCCCATGTCTCAGTCAGCTTTTCTGATTTTCCTGGTGCTGTTTCTTCCTTCAGTGTGCAAACCCTTTCTGCTGTGGTAGCAAATGTTTCTTTCCCCAAATAATTCTCATGGCAATTTCTATTACTACTGACTGCTTTTTCAATAGGTAGACCTGGCAACTAGGCTGAATTGCTCAACAGCTGCTACTGAAGGACAAGGGGCAGTGGGCACACTGAAAGAGAAGAAATTATGTTTAAACCTAAGAAAAAGCTTTTTTGTTGCTGTTGTGGCTGACCAGTGGTTGAACACTGAACAGGTCTCCCGAGGGAGGGGATGGAGTATCCATCCTTGGAGATAATTAATGTCTGGCCTGTAGCAATGTGCTTGAGTTGACCCTGCCCTGAGCAAGGGCTGTGGTTTGGATGATGTTCAGGATCCCCTCCCACCACAGACATTTTCTGAATCTCTGAAGCGAACTGGTTGGACTTACCTGCAATTCACTTAAAGACCACCACACCGTGTAGTTCCTTTGTACCAAGTTCTGCAACGAGGCAAGTTGTAGTAATTCTTTCCTGCCCATCTTTTCACCATTTTATCCCCCAAAAATTTCAAAAGAAAACCCTAATCAACCCTTAAAATCTTAGTCCATATTTCATTAGTCTTCAGAAAGATACCTTCCTACTTGTTTTCCATATATATTCAATTTACCTGTTCAGGCTTTACTATGACAAAACACGGTGAGAAAAGATGTGTTCAAGACAGAGGATTAGTGTAATATAAATAAAGATTTTACTTGGGGGACAATATTTCTTTCAAAAATCTTCCTTTTAGGATTTAAAAGGAGAAAGAGGTACCATAAAAAATGGTAGCTCTTAACTGCAAGAGGTTTGCAGATTATCTCTCTTTCATGAGTGTATCTCTGTTATATGTTTTGCACCTAACTTCTGTTGGAATGAATGAGCTGGTAAAGACCTGAATTTCCCAATTTGGGTAAAACCAAAGAGGTAAATAACCAAATATACATAGTAGTATAAAAAGGACTTTCTTAGAAAACTGTTAACGTTCTAGAAAACCATCTTGTGAAACAGAATGGGAGCACTGGCTGAATTCAAAACCCCAGTGCATGAGGTAGAGCAGAAGAAATTGGAAGCCCATTCCAAACTGTCTTTTCTCTTTTATTTTTTAAACACACAGTTAGTGTGAACTTTAATTCTTCCTAGCCTTTCTTTCAGTCTTACTATTTGACTTAATAAATAGCACTTCCAATAACAGGGCTTTTATTACTGTACTTCTTGGCCGTGGAAGAACTTATCATAGTCCTGTACTATTTCAGTTATCTTACTGATAAGTAGTTTGTATGATTGCTTGTGCTGCGAGGTCTCACCCTAATAATACCTGTGATTATAAACCTTACACAAAACATGTTCCATCTAGAAGTAAATTAGGGGGTAAAAAAAATCCTCAGTGTCATTTGTTTGTCCTACATGCAGCTTTTTGTTCTCTTTTCCAACTGAACAAAAATTTGTCACGCTGCAACAGGGTAATTTGGAATACAGTGCCAATACTTGATATAACATTAATCTGAAACAAGTTTTTGAGACTTTGCACTGTATTATTTTCATTATGAGAGAAATGAATACAACACCATAAAGCCCCTTCATGTTTTCCCACCCTGTGTATAAACATATGGTGCATGGTGTTTAGTGGCATGGTAGATAAAACTGCATTTAGGCACTCCTTGTCTTTTAGGAACAGAGCTTGCTGCTTTAATTGGAGACACCTTTCCTTCTCATATGTTCCTCTTGGCCTTTTTTTAATTTTTTTTTTTTTTTTTTTTTGCCTCTTATGGATACTATAGTTGTGCAGGTTGTCTTGCATCTGGTGTTAGTTACTAGGGCCTTTCCCATTCCAACTCTCAGTCCGAGAAGAGGTATAGGTGCACATTTCTGCCTCTGCCCTCTGCTGGTTTAGGAACCTTCTCTCTCTTCATACCTGTAACATACTATTTTTACACTACCTCATATTTATATAGCTTGTCACCATCTTAAAAGAAAACAGCTCACTCCTTTGGATTAAAAAATCACTCACTGCTTTGGATTAAAAAAAAAAGGAATTATTTAAAAAGTAAGAGTGGAGTTTTGATCACGGTTGAATAAATAAGATGCAAATATCTTGTCACAGATATTCTTTCAAAGATTACTTTTCAACAGGTTATAACTCAGCTGCACTTCACGTCATGTTCTATATCATAAGTGAGGGTTATTTTTCTCTCTGTTTTCAGCTTCTGAAATTGACAGACCTATTTTCACAGCCACCTTTGAGAAAGTTGGTGAAGATAACTTTAAAGACAACAAAACACACCACTGTAGCTGATAGTATGGAGTAATGGATATGTGCGTGTTATATACATAGTGAAAAGAAGTTTCAAAGTACAAATTCTTTTACATATGTTTTTCATACATCTCTCTTGGTTCAGGTTTTTTCCCCCTTTTTTATCCTTTTCTATTCCACAAAACATTTCAGACTTAGCTGCATTAAAAATGAAACACTCTAAGGAACAGTGCTCCCTCAGGTGTATATGAATATAAGGCACTGCAAACATTTGTTGGTATTACATCTTAGTACATTTCCTCAATGTATCTGATTTTCTGGAGGAATATATAATGAAATTTGGGGAAAAAGACACATTTACAATAAAAGAAAAAAAAAAAAGACGAAGTTGAAGTGTGCATTGTGGTTAAGCCACAAAAGTTTATCTTACAAACAGGAGGTTCTTCTATTTTACCCAGCTTTTAAAATATTAAATAAGTGAGGTTTGTTTATGTGGGCCTTTTTATAGATTCAAAGTTGTAATAAACGTTTTTTTGAGCCCCTGCTTTTTTAAAAACTTCTTATATTATATTTTAAATATTGTCAAATTTAAGTGAGATTACATGAAAATTTAGCTAGCTTGATTCACAGTTTAATAAAAAAGGAGTTGGAAAGTTTCTGCCATGTTGTGTTTCATTATCTTATTTTTTGGAAGACTGGATGCTTGATTGTGTTACTTAAATTTATTGTTTTCTGTTGTTTAAAATTGTTTACACTAAAAATGTTTTGTTTAGCATGCTTTCCCTTTCTGAAAACATTTCTAAGATTTATCTTTGGGATTATTAATGGCATGGATGTGATGAGTACCTGTGTAATGGTGACCATCTTCTCACTTGCTCTTCTGTAACTTCAGTATTAAAGCCTTGTCATTTCCTCCCCTCTTTTCTTCATCCCGTACTTGTAGCTCTCCTTTGAAAATGGCAACTTCTGTTCCTTTTGTAGCATTTGATTCTTTGAATCTTGTCTTCATGAGTATTTGAAAGCATTTTTTAACACTGGAGAATTGCTTTCTTGTCCTTTGGAGTGATTCAGATGGAGTTTCTATGTCTGGTGTCTGTTTCACTTCTCTTCAAAAGATCGCTTACTTAACCACTAGGATGTCTTACCTGTTTAACTCTTAAAAGGCTCTAAATAATACTGAAAGTAATACTGTGTTTGTAGTATTTCTTATTCTTGTTCCTTTGTTCAGCTGGGGAAGGTACTCTTAAGAAACAGGATTTGTATTATAGTCTTTAAATGTGTAGTATAAGAGTAGGAGGTTCCAAAACACAAACAAAATCCCAAAAATTATATTTTTAAGCCTAAATTCATACAATACGAAAGTCTCCAAAGTATGAAGAAACATTGCTGAAAATGAAGTTCATACTATGCACAGAATTGAATTTGTCTACTGTTTGTGATTGCTTTTAAACAGAATGTAAGTCCTTCATAGCTTCCATGTTTTAATGTTTTTTAGGAAGAACAGAATCGAGGCAAGCCCAACTGGGAACACCTGAATGAAGATTTACATGTACTTATCACTGTGGAGGATGCTCAAAACAGAGCAGAAATAAAGCTGAAGAGGGCTGTTGAAGAAGTAAAAAAGTTACTGATACCTGCAGTAAGTATTTATATGCAAGCCTTTGATTTCCATTTTCAGAAGGTACTTTTGAAATACAACTGATTTACTACAGGTGTAAGAGTAAGCCTGCAGAGTGGCATCCTAGAAGGAAGTTTAGATAAGATTTTGTAATAGTCTAGTGATCTTTAAACTTGTCTCGTCCCAGATTGAATTATTCCTTAGAACAGAATAGTATTTTAAAGAGACATTGTCTTTTTTTGCCTGTTTTAGATACAGACACAGGAAATTGTTAACACCTTTAAAAGGCAATGCTGAACTGTTACAAACACTAGTTTTCTGTCGTTTCCTTCAGTATTAGTATTCTTCACTTCAAGGCTGTGGAAATATTAACATGCTTTTATGTTTCACTTTGAGATGATTCTGATACTTTAAGAAATGAAGACATGTTTTTTTACATCATCACATTAAACATTCTGCAAAAAGAACAAAACCCTTTAGTATCAAAAAACTTTGCTGTCAGTATACTGGGAAAAAGGAAATGAAGTAAAACTGGAAAATGGTTGTGTTTCTCATTTCCTGATAATATAAACTGCCTTCTGCACTAGCTAGCATGACTAGCTAGATGACTTGAAATCCTTTTTCAGAGACCAGAATTACCCTGTGAGAGCCCTTCTCTTAGATCTTCTCTGCATTCTTACTCAAAGCAAGGTGACTCAGTGTGGCTGTATAGTGCATCCCATGCCATTAACTTGCATTTTATGCTCATTTTTACCACCACTTTTGTGCCCCTGTAAAATGATAAGAATAAATTAGATCTTTTTCAGTGATGGAAAAACTTTCCATATTACAAGGAAAAATTGAGATTATCTTGAGAAAGAAAGTAGTAGGTGGTATTAAAATGACCTACTGATTTAGGGTACTTAGTGAATGCTAATAGACGCTGGCTGTGAGGAAACTTGTGGTGACACATGCTGTCTCTATAAGCAGATTTATTCAGAAGACATTTTTAAAAGTTACTAAAGATAGAGAGAGAGACTTATTTCTGAATTCTCAAAAAATGGTAGAATATTATGCAGGAGGTACGAAAAAACGTGATTTAGACCTCTTGACATTGCACATTGTCAATTTCTGAAAGCAGAAGACAACTAGAGGAAATAGATCTTCAGAATTTATTCATTTGTTAAAGAGACCTTGAGCATATTAGGATTGAGTTTATAGTCAGGATTTTTATATGGGCAAAACTTTGAAACCCTTACGTTCATTCTTTAGCTACTGCAGAACAAACAGGTTAAAAACCAAACTTCTGTGTGACTTAATTTTGTCAGGCGTTTCTTCAATCTTCTACCTTCCACTTACTACTGAATAATATGACTGGAGGGTCAACTTCAGGATGACCTGATGGGTTACAAAGCCCCAGAATGTCTGCAGTGCTGATGTGTATACTCTGTGTATGTTCGTGTTACGCTTGTTTTGTGGGCCTGTTGGGTGGGTGTGTGCTGAGCCTCAAAAACAATGTAATGCTTTAGTACTTCTTTCACTGTGAAAGTGACAGCCAGCTCTTTGTCTTGAAAGCACTCTGCCTCGTGTAGTAGCTTAATCAGTTGGGGAAGCACTGTAATCCTGATTACAGGAATAACTGTTTTTCCCCTTTAATGAAAAATAACAACACAGGGCTAACTATTGTCTGAATAGAACGTCACTTAAAATACACTTTATCAGTTCACCTCATTATCATCTTTATATGTTAGGCATAGGCATAAGAGATTTGAGTGGTACATATTACTTGCTCAAGAGTTAAAGGTCTGCTGGCTCTAATTTCTCAAAAATATGCCTTGCTGAAACAAGTATGTGTAGTACATATTAATGAATTAGTATATAGGTGAACTTGGTTTTGTACTATCTATTGCATCTGTTCAATTAGTATGAAAAATGGAATTGTGGCTTCAGGCAGTTTGAGAGCTGAAAAATTCAGTTTAGTGTTAAAAGACAGGAATTGAAAACTTCTGTGAGGGAAGTTACAAACCTTAAAATAATCAGGATAAGCATAAGGAAAAAAAGGAAATCCTAGTGAATTATAACAATATGAATGAAACTGTGGATGTTAGAAGATTCCAAAAGATACTCTAAAATGTAAGAATGGAAAATTGCAAATTCCCTTTTATGTGGTAGAATACCTGCTACTTTTACTGTTTTTCAGATAAATGTCAAAATTGAAAAAAAACCACTAAATGTATTTCTGTTCTATCGCGGTCCAACTTGATTAAAATTTGAGACTGTGTAGGAGAGAAGACTAATTTTCATTCTTGCCATACAGTGTGATTATGCTTTGTGTTTATGAGATAAATTTCAGAAACGTGTTAGTGTTCTAGTGTTCAGAGATGGAAATTAGTTGCTAATTTCTTGGAATGATCAGTTATTTTTGTACTCAAGATGTTAAAAAGCCTAATTACATTTTCTAGCAACAGTGCACAAATAGACATGTTTCTTAAAATGGATTTCTGTTTGAATGTACTTGGGTGAACAGAGACTATTTCAGTACTAAAGTGTGTTTCCTACATTTATGAACCTGGATAATTTGTGATTTTTTTTTCCTTGTGGATGTGAATTAATATTTTCCCTTTTCACTTGCTCTTGCATTTTTACCAAGATAGTGGTACAGTCAAGTAGTTTATCTTCAGTCATGAAAAGCACAACTTTAGTAAGACTGGCTGAACAAGCCAGTTTTTTCTCCTTGAGGAGAAAGGCCAACATTTTTTTTAAATTACTATTCATTTGTATTTAATTTACATTTCTCTAGCATGAAACTTTTTTAAAATTTTTTTTGACGGTACTGTAAGTTCCATAGGACTAATTCTTTTTCTCTGCCCATAGTTCAGTGAGATACTGATCTTTATCTAGATCTGCCAGATCATACAGTATTACTTCTTTCATGTTTTTCTCAAACAAGAAGTAGAATTAATAAACCAGTCTGCAGACTTCTGGGATCACATCAGGTTGTGCTGTCCTTGTGCTTCCTTCTGAAGTGAATCCTCCAGATCATTGAACTCTCTTTATTGTGGGAGCTTTGAGAATTGTTTGTTATTTTCAAGAGTTAAGTGAGGATGGGTGTTTCTCTTGCAAAGGAGAGGCAAAAGGTGCTTTGGATTGATTGTTCACTGCAGAACAGAAGAAAAAACTCAGAACCTGTTTAGGGGGAGGACATACATAATAATGAAGTATAGCATACCAAATCAGCATCATGAACGGTTCGAAGTTGTTCTTCGAGCTCCTGGGCTGTAGGGCTGAACTCCTCTGCCAGAAATGTTAGGCTTCAAAGAAGTGTTGAATAAATCTTTCTAACTGAATGAGTTTATCTAGATATTCCTTTCATTTTACAGATGACCAGGTCTCGCATAATTACTAACTCACCTTTATACTAGCTGGCTTTGTATAGGATGAGGCACGTATGACAAAATTCAAATTACAGACGAATACTTTTTACCCCTTTTTCCTTTTGATTCCACGCTTCCTTTCAGAGGAAAAGATCATATTTCTGGTTTGCTATTCTTAGCTATTCTAAGTTGGTCTGGAAACAGTGTTACTCAGATTTCTTTATTGGTTTTCCTATGTTGGGGCAGCTGTAGTTTTACTTGGTTGCTGCCTCCATCTTCTTGGAAGACAACTACAACACAGAATTATTCAGTGATGCTCCCTGTCTAACTTTGTATATAATTTGCCACTACTATGTAGAATTTTACAGTTGTTATGGGTAGGAAAAAATGTTTCAGTAGAAGCTTGTTTCATTTTGCTCCTACATTTGGATTTTGCCTGTAATAGTAATTTTTGACTTTTTACTCTTGAATATCTTTAAATTTAGTTGTATGGGAAAGTATATGTGCTATATATGTCATGATTTTTACAAATTGGAACATACTTTATAGTGGTGCTTGGAATGTACTCATTTACTAATTGTCCTCCTTCTGTTTAGTCCCTGTTACTAGAGATGTTATTTTGATGGTATTTCTGGTTTTAGTCACACCTATATACAACACAGTTTCTTTATATAACAGGAGAGAATATTGTGAAAGGGCAATAGTATTGGTAGAGTGGTTTATTTTTCAGCTGAGTAAGCTAAAAGCATTTCTTTCTAAAAGACTGCTTTTAGCAAGTGTGATGAGGTGGGGCTTGTTTATTAATTGAAGTAGATTTCTAATACTTTCCTTGTAAGTGTAGTTGTAAATTTTCATTATGGTTTATTTTCAGCTACTTAGAGTAAACTGAAACATGTCTTAATTTTTACCCTGGGAACTTGGTGTACTGTGAATTCCATTGCAAAATACAGAGAAAAAATTTAGTTTAAGAATGTTTAACCATGCTTTAGCCTTTGTTTAAAAAAAAAGTAATTATTATAGTAATGCTGTACATAATTTGTTGCTCTGTAATTAAGACTAGCAAAAGCTTGACATTTGAAAGGTATTAGGAGAAGATTTCATTTTTTTATTAGCCATCTAAAAAGCCACAATAAATTCTGCATGCAAGTTCGACTTCCTTGAATAGCTCTTTCTAATTCATTCCTGCATGGTGTGTTGGTTTTACATTTTTGCTTTCACAAGTGAAAATACAGTGCTGCCTTGTGTAGTTTCCCTGTTGAAATGTTGGTCATGCTGTGCAATCCATTGTTTGCTGCTTATTCAGTTCAAGTCATGAAATTAATAAGTGATACAGTAGCAGAAAAAGGATACTGCTCTCCTTAGGAGCATTTTAGGAAATCCCTACTTATGTCTGCTTTGTCAGTTCCGATGGAAGTCTCTCAGGGTGAATGATCAGACAGGAAGCTCTGTACGAAGGGCAGTGAAGCAGCCAAACGTCTTGGCAGTGACTACCAGATAACGTGATAAACTTTTTGATGTGGGGGAGAGGTGATAATGTGTTATTTTTAGTAGCATGAAGCGGACTTAATGTTTCCATGACTGTATGAACCAAGGGCTGCTGCAGTCCTGGCGTTCCTTCATGATTTGCTGTTCCTGCTTCCTGTTTTGCATCAGAAAGCCCTGGCCTTCATCTGACCGTGTGGTGAGTCCGTGTGGTGGAGAGCTCACTGTGGCTGACTGGTTATGGATCAGGCCTGGGTTAGCACTGGCAGAATTGACAGCATCAGAACAGGCGGCCCGGGAAAAATGGTACTGCAGCAGACCTCCCTTAAATCAACAACTTTCTGTAGACTGCGAGTGAATATGTTCACCTGCAAACAGCATGAGAGTAAAATATCCTGCTATCCAGTGAATTTCTGATATGACAGTGGAAAACAAAAGAGAATTGTAAGTGTTCCTTTTTGTGTTTTCCACTGTCCGGTATGTCTAGTACTGGTAATTTCAGTAGCTTATTCACAAATTGAATAAAGAATTATGAGAGTTGTGTTGAGCAGTCCTTAAGTAAATTCTGCTGTCCATTTTAATGGTCTTACTTCCCTGAAAGTATTTACTGTCATGCAAGTCTGAGTTTTAAAAATGAGAACAAGAATTTCTTATACCAATTCACATAGGAAGTGTTTACATATTGTACTTGGTATGTCACTGCAGTGTTAAATTTTCGAGTTTACATTAGTATTAACGAAATTATTTTGGGCCAGCTGCAAATGAGAAGTAACTCTCTCCATCATTGTGTACTGTGGTGGGAACTCGGTAGACCAGTGGTTCATTACCACCAGAATAATATCTGTTGAATAGTAATGGGTTTTTGAGACCGTATTTACTATAACGTATGTTGATGATTTTCAGCTGAATTGAGGTAAATCTAGTTTAGATTTTGTTAAATTTGTCAACTCTCCTGAAATGGTCATTGTAGTACAAAGGAGAAAATTAGAATTATTCCTCAGAATATTGTTCAGGGTGACAGAGCCCTGGAACAGGCTGCCCAGAGAGGTTGTGGAGTCTCCTTCTCTGGAGATACTCAAAACCCACCTGGACGCCATACCCAGTGCAACCTGTACTGGGTGGTGAGGGTTAGATTGTGCCATGAGGTCCCTTCCAAGCCCAATCGTTCTGTGATTCTGTGATGGGAATGATTTGAAAAGAGATTTAAAATGTGCTGTTTATAATATGATTATAAATTTGTTTTCAACTTTACATTTTCAGAAAGTTGACAAATAATTAAGTGGTAAGTACAAATTTGTGGCGATCTGTACCGTCACATATTTCAGTTGATTGTTTTACAAATTTGGATATAAGAGTCATGACCAAATACAGATATGTTTAGTTTTATTAGCTTATAACTTAGGTAGCAGTTCATAGTGTTTCTTGCTCCCCCTAGGCTTTCCTTATGTTAAAGGGAGAAAGAAGCTTCTCCAACAGTTACATGTAAGCACCTTAATCTAGCTGTTACTCTGAATCTTCTTCTGGACATCTTTGATGGCTTCTAGAACCTGAGGAAATTGGTTAGTTGTGCCTACATAAAGTTACTGTTGAATACCCTCTGTTTTCCCCTGGTTTTTTTTCTCCACCATCCTCTGTATTCATTTATTTAGGGTGTTAATGTGTAACTTGAGAAATAGTAGATCTAAATTCTGGAAAAGACCTTGGGAAACTTAGAAAATGGTCTCCTCTCAAAGACAAACAAAGACGCTCTGTTGCCTGAAACTCAGTAGGGACATGCCCTTCCAAAGCAGGATTATGCATTGATTAGGAGCTCTAATTAGGTTCTGCATGGGTTTTGTCTGTCTTCCAGAAATGGGCTTAATCTATTTGGTTTTTTGGTAGGCATAGTTGCAGAAGAAAAAATGTTATTGACCTATTCTGGTAATTTGTTTTGTGGTACCTGTAACTTCTTTTTAATTTTTCATCCCATTTTTTAAATTTGCTTCCTCTAGTCTTGGCTATTTTCCCAGTGCTTCCTCTAGTGGGTTTTTTTTCTGATTATTTCTTCTTCCATACTTTTGTTTGTTTTCTGTTGATAGTCCCGGAACAGAACATGTAAGTTGTAATCTTTATATAAAATCTTGTTAAAGCATTTCTCCACTTTTTCAAAAAGCAAATGATTAGGCTACAATTCTCCTTGTCTGGCCATCTTAATGAACATGATGACAAAACTGCAGTGAATTACCCATGCATTATTTTTCTTATCCTTCATTTCTAGTTACAGTTGAGTGTTGGTTGGTTGATTTTCTTTTTTTGATATCACAGCTTGATACCTAAGTGAAAGAAATGGTGGTTGTAGAATTGTGATTCCTGGGGAGATGTAGTATAAAGAGTAGGACTTTGTTATCTTGCACTTTTAACATGTTTTATTGCTTAACACTAACCAGACTGTATTAAGGAGGTCAGATCACTTAATGTATGAGTCACCTTGGAGTGGTTTCTGGAAGGATCTTAGCAATTGCAAAGATTTTTGTGTGAAACAATAGTAAAAGGAATCAGTAAACATTTCCCTTTTCCAGCCATTTAAAGCATTCTTTATTGCCAGTGTTCGTTTTGAAATCTAGATTTCTAATTATACAAAAGTACAGTTGGTCATGCAGACATCTGTGGTTTAATGCTGACTGATGATTTACAATCACCTAGTTGGTCTACATTTTGACGTCAGACACAGAAAATTCTAACCTGTGGAAACGTGCCAAGGGTCTTTCAGCTACTATTCAATAGAAAACATAAGTGTTTCTATTTTAAAGCAGTACAGAAATACCTAAGCTTCCAGTGGAGGAGTAATACGGTTTCTTTTTCTTTCATAAATTATTTATAGGCTAAGACTTAATATGGGAATGTTATGGATATTGTTAGGAGGATTAACATAGGTGGGCATGATATAAGAGATTGGAGCTGATTATGTTAAATAGCTTATATGATTTTGGACTAGGGCATTTGTAACATACTTTATATTAAATTGGAGAGTGGTAAACCATCCTGGAAAGTGATTAGATGAGATCTTACTGGAAAGTTGCATTGCTTGGAAAACAGTTGATAGAATCTTAAATGCTTTTCCTTATAAAGTAGTATATTTCTTGTGTGTTGTTGGAAATGGTATGGGCTTTATAGTTTTTTTATCTTATATCTTCTGTATTTCAATAAGTATTTTAAAAGCTCGGCCTTATTTTCAAACATGTTTTATTAGTAGGAATAGCCTAATGAAAACAGCAGTGCCTTCTACATTTTCAGTTTTACCATTATTAGCAAATTTTTAATGTTTTCACAACATCTGTGTATGTAGTAAATTATGTTCATCAATTTCAACTTGACTTGTGAAGTGAAATGTGTTTTATATTCCAAATCACTTGGAAATACTGGATAGAAGGAAACTTCAACACCAGCAAATCTAATGAAGTCCGAGGTCTCTAGCACTATATCCAGTCCTTTGATATTTCAGCTTTTTGTAAATAGATTGGAAGATGTGAGGTTTTCTATTTGACCAAACACAGCTGTAGATACTAAGAATTTCAGCTGCTTTATTTATAAATAAATAATTCTAGCCTTTGATAGATACTTTGCTACAGCTGCCAAAATTGTACATTACAAATCCTTTTTCATGAGACTGAAAACATCAAAGCCCCAAAACCACCATTTGGAGTTGGCTGTCCTCTGATCATTTGAAGCAATTTTCATGAAGACTAATTTTCAGTCATGTAATTACATGCATTGCTATGCCCTCATCTTAGAATCGTCATGATTCCTTCATTCTCTAGCTTGTGTCCTAGTTTGAAAACAGAATTTTAACTTTGGCTACCCTGACTTTCTTGGCAGCTATACTGATAACAGTTGTACTAAAGCAAGCACCTAATACATCAGGTGAAACGGAACTAAAAGGGGGAGTAGTGATTTGTCAAATGTACACACGGGCACTTGAGTGCTGTGGTGATGGAACTGGGCAATTCCAGTTCCTTGCTCAGCCTTTTGGCTGTGTTAGGCAGTGGGTGGCCTTACTTTAAACTCTGCTAGTCTGACGTTTCAGTTTTTAATGAGCAGACCTGAAGCTTCTACGATCTTAAAGAACGGTTTCAAAGTTTTAAAATAAGGCTTGCTTGCTTAGTTTGTTAGAATTAACAGTCAAAATCATTACTGTCAACAGACATCAGATCTCTTGAATAATAAAATCTTCATGTATTATGCAGAAAAGCTGTTTGCAGGAGCATAATCACTTTTTTTTTGTCTTGGAAGGTAAGTTCTGAAAGACCAAAGGAGCTAAGAGGAGTGTCTGGATTTCTCCTGGCTTAAACCCGCTGTAGTATATATGGTAATACTGTGCTAATCTGATTTGTCAGGTTAATGGTATCCTGGCATTTGGAACAGATAGACTGTTGATACAGTGTGGGAAGAATACCGTTTTTTCTTAATGCCTGCAAGAGAAAAGCCTGTGTTTACCTTTCAGTAGTCATTTCTGAAATCACTGATTAAATTCCAAAGAAGGTGGTAGGGCTGTGGAGGGGGACTCCTTTAGTGATCCTTGCAGTATCAGCTCCTCTCCTAGTGGATGGTGGAGAACTCTTCAAAGAGATACTTAATTACTCAGCAGTGAGGAGAGCTTCAGGGAAATGTCTTACTTTTGAAGATACAAAGGTCAATCAGATTCAAGAAAGATAAACATTAAAAAAATCAGGCTTTTAAAATACATCAGGTCATAGCAACACTTGTTTTCTCCTGTAATAGGAAAGGTACTTCAAATAAACCATAACTTTTTCATCTGTAAAATGTAGTGAGAGCAATTTACTGTTTTTTTAAATACTTTGAGAGGTAAATGTTTATTTAGTGATAAATATGTTCATTTATTTAAATATGTTTATTTATCCAGGTCATTACTGGAATGCTCTTTCTTCTGTAGCAGTCCAAGTAGTTTTACGGGTGATTCTTGGAGGCAAAAGAATGAGCAAAGTTTATCCTATAGGATTAGAGATTGCAGGGAAGACTCTGAAGGGTCTTGATTTTCATAAAAAGAGTTGTACTAATAAGTGTATTAATTTATTTCAGTTTAAAACTAATTCAAAATTTTTGTGTGTGTGTGTTGCACAAGCCTTAATTCTGTGTATTGATGAAATATTTTTGTGGAGGGACTTTTAACATTATACATATATATGTATCTTCAGCTGTTGCCTTTGTGCTACAGATAAATTAGGCATTAAATTATATGTCTTGTCTTCCTTACAAAGTAAATGGGAAGATAAGCAGTTGTGCAGAATCAAACAGGAGCCCTGCTCAACTGGGCAGCCTTAAAGGAACTCTACCATTATCATGTGAGAAAATGTCATCCCTTGTTTCCATGTAAATCATTCTGCAGTGCTTGGAGAGTAAAGTGAAGCATGTAAGACACTACAGCTGATAAATAGCACAATTTATTCTTATTATGTCATGCTTTGTATTCAATATATTTTCCAGCTTTCAGAAGTAATCTGTCCATAGCACTTTCAGCATACAACTGTTAATAGTTTTTAAATAATACTTTCTTTCACTACTGTCTATAGGATTTTTTTAAAAGATTCTAGGTGGCTTCAGTAACAAGATCCCATTAAGATTAGTAGTACTTTGTACAACTGAAGTGTACAGACTCTTCTAAAAATCTTAGTCTAGGTTACTTCTAAGAATTTGGAAGATCCACAATTGTGTGCATCAGTGGCTTAGGTTTGGAATCTAGGAATTAATTTTTCCTAAAAGTCTCAAATTGACTTGGAAACTTGAGAAATCTTTGCTAAGACAACTTCTATGATGATGTAGTTGAGACATAATCCCCAGCATACTTTAGGTGCTGTTTTATTTATTTTTGCTGCATTTTAGTCTGTTTAGACAATTTTCTTCAAATGTGAATCACACATAGGCTTTCAGCCAAATATTAAGGTTCAGGGGAACTAAGGAAACTAGATCTAGGATTCCATGTCATTTAATGTAAAGCACCTGTGATTTAAGGCATGGCTTCTCTTCCTAGATTCAGTAACCTCTTTCTGATGGAGATGTGTGTAGTAGAATCATGAGGAGAAAGAGGAAACAATTACTCATTTTGGTGTTTTGATATCAATCACTTAGGTTTGTTTTTTTTTTAATAAGCTTTACATTTTACTTTAATTTCTTTCACAGAAATGTCAAAGTAGAATCCTGTTTAATTAAAACAATTGATTAGCAGGGAACGTTAACTGGCATACGAAAAGTAAATTTATGACTTTTTGCTTCTCTAAAAAGCTTGTATTTCAAGGGAAGCTTATGTAAAAAGTAGAAAAACTAAGTTTTTGCTTTAGACTACCAGCCTGTTACTTACTATACAAAAAAGTAATTTCAGAAAAAACTTACTTGTATTTGTAGAAATTATACAGGTCCATATTGCTCTAAAACATTAGTATTAATAGCATATGTTACTAATCCAAACAAGTAAATATAACATTTCGAAGCATAGAAATAAGGGTGTACTGTGGATTTTGAGGGAGAAGATTTTTTTTTTCAAATGATCTTTTCAGTGCTTGCCTATACAGTTACCTTCTCACTTTACTGTTGTAGCATCCTTTGGATGTCTGACTAATTAGACCAGTTCTTTCCCTTTCTTTGACCTCAGGCTTATGGCTATACTCCCTTAACTTTGTCAAGATTATTTTTGTGTTTCTGGTGATAAAAGTTTATTTTTCTCAAAAGCACGTGGGTGTGTTGCATTTATGGCAGAGAACAGTATCTGTCCTGTCTGCCACATAACCCAGATTTAAGAGAGGTAAAAAATGGCCCCATCTAGAAAGTGGGGTTTAAGAGTTTTTCCATGTAGTTTCGTGGAAAAGGGAGGTTGGTACGTGCGTCTATGCCTTCACTTGTGTCAGTGCTCATTGATTCAGAAGTATAAATAGATCTGACAATGATTTAAGTCTCAGTTCTACTTCCTATGACAAGTGCAGTGCAGAGCTCTTCTCTTCTCTTGATACCCAAAGTGAAACATCTTAGGGGTGCTAGCCAGAGCATGGTTCTCCTGTGCTTTTTTGGTAGATGTGAGTTCTGCAAAAGGGAGAAAAATGTATTAAACCCAGAGTATCATCCTGCTTGGAGAGACTCTTGTAATCCTGAAGGATCTGATGCAAGTGAAATTGCTTCTCATCTCAGTAGTGATGACCTTACTCAAGAACAGCTCTTTGGTTTATTAATCTATCCACACTTGCTTTTGGAAGTAGTTTTCTAGGTCTTCTGTAAACTCTCCACCACCTTCCAGAATATTTGTTATTTGTTGCCTCGTTTAAAATACATTGCTTTCAGCAAAGCATAGCAACTGGTGTTTCTGAATCCCTGCTGTGTCCTGCAGCCTCTTCCAAAATATGTTTTGGGAAAAGAATTAATAAAATTGAAAATGAACCAGTCTGTCACTTAGGCCTCTGTAGTTAACCTTAGACCTCACACTCAACAGTTTTATGTACTGACTTGCACAAAAGGTTCTGCTGCGTTATTTGCTGTTATCTTTAGGTAAATCAGTTGGGT
This sequence comes from Daphoenositta chrysoptera, assembly GCA_013397915.1. Classification (NCBI taxonomy): domain Eukaryota; kingdom Metazoa; phylum Chordata; class Aves; order Passeriformes; genus Daphoenositta; species Daphoenositta chrysoptera. Next base: position 575,988 of record VZRO01003776.1, read on the forward strand.
TTTCTTATTCTTGAGCTGCCCCTTCCCCTCCCCGGTAAGACTGACAGTATGTTGTATCTTAGACAGTTGAAATAAGAGCTTGCAGAAGGGCTAAAACTGGGGGCACAGTTGATAATAAGGGTGACTTAAACCTTTTTACTGAATACTTTCATAATCAAAACCAAAGCAAAACCAAAATTTTTGTTGTTGTCTGGTGGCTCATGGAGTAGCCAAAAAACCAAAAGAACAAACTTACTGCAATCCAAAATACAAAGCTATTAAGTGATTTTAGATGCTGTCCAGCTGGACTGATGAACTGTTTTCAAATGGCAAAGCAAGATAAAGAAGCGTGGGTGGTAGTCTCTGTTTTTACCATCACAGTAAGGAAAAGGAGCTTCTTTCTATTTGTAAACTGCCAAATACAAGTATATAGTACAGTCTTAAATGTAAAAATATTACCAGAAACCCCAAAATTAAAATACTTTATCCTTAATAAAGTATTAGTAACAACACCAGGCACTAATTATTATTTAAGTGAAGATGAGCGATATTTCTGTAGTTGAAATTTGATGTTGAACTGTTCTTGGGGTAGGATGGGAGTGGCAGTCATTTATCTGTAGAAGAATTTGTGTGCAGTATCTGGGACCATACTGCATTTAATATGCGTAGGTGGTGTCTCACATGTAATATACCAGTAAATTTACACTGTATGTGCAGTGTAAGATGTTGCAGTGTAGGTATGCATTAAATATTCTACAGGAATATGAAGACCTTATCTAGAACACCAATAGGCACTTTATTAAAAAATTAATAGAGTTGGCAAGTATGATATATGGGCAGGCATAATTAATGCATCAGTATGGTTTTATCTCAAATGCTCCTTACTTCTGAGATTTAAGTACGTTGTTGAATTGATTGTACCTGTTGTTTGGTACTAGACCTGACTTCACCAGCATCCTTATAAACTACTGAAGGAATTGTATGTAGAGGTCAGATGGAGCAATATATGAGGGGGTTTTGGGGGTTGTTTTGGTTTGGGGAATTTTTTTTTGGTGGTGGTGGTTTTGGTTGGTTGGTTGTTGTTGTTTTGTTGTGGGGTTATTTGTTTGAGTTTTTAAAGTTGTTTTTTACTTCTCTGTTGGTAGAAGTTGTAGACTGCTTCACTAATTGGGCCAGATGGATCTGACTGCTTTGTTAGATGAGTCAGCCTACACTTTAATGATGTTTTTAACAGTACGGCTGCATTTCATTAGAAATGTTTCGTGATAAAATTGTCTTAGGGTTTCTTGTTTGCCATTGCATATAGGATTTTAGAACTAAATCTGTTCTTAAAACAAATATGCAGTAGGTTTAGAATATCTCAGTAATTTTTTAAGTGAAAGCTTAACTTTCTGAAATGTTACGAATCAAACTAATACACAATTTAGTCATCTTTATGGAAAAAAAGTATGAGATGTTAGCTGTTCACTTCAGATTAAAAGAGAAATCAGACAATATGTTTTGAAATTAAATGCATCGCTTGATCTCTCTCTCTCTCACACATTTTAAAAGTTGGCTTCCTTCCCTTTTGAGTAACTTTTTAAGAATGTGTCTTACTTTTGTGCATGTAGTTCTTTACTAGTTCTGGTAAGTTTTCATCTGGAGAAAGGAAGAAAAGTTGTTGTAATGTTTACTATGGGTGTTCTTGCTCCAAAAGAAATGGTGGTATGACCAAGACGGACTAAAATTAGTTTTTTGGGAGGACAGACCACCATCTTCATTCGCTGTAGAAGAATGAGTTAAGCCGGGGTTTAGGCTTTTCCAGGACACTAAGTGTTAGTCTAGAGACAGCAAATGTTTATTCTCTTCAGCATTGAGCTGCTGTTTAGATTTCAATGAAAGAGGGAACAGCTAGGGCAAAAGAGCAAGGGTGCAGTCATTAGTTTCCTTCATATTTTCTCGATTAAAAATGACAATGGGGAAAAAAAACTTTGCTACAAAATCCACACATCCCCTTCTCAAAATAAATAACGCTGTAAAAGGGCCTGGGTGGCTTTTTAAAAATTGAGACATTGTCGTGACAGACAGACAGTGGGCTCTTGCACATGGAGTATAATGACACAATCTTCAGTAAGTAGCATTTTATGTAGCTCCTTGATATGTAGTTTAAACTATTACCTGCCGTATATAATAGCAATAACAAGATGAATAATTTCATTTGAGAGGTGACCAGGTATCTTCAGTAGTCAGCACACCGCAGTTAGTGGTTGGGTTGTCTCCTCGGCTGTCGATGCAGCTGGCTTTCTGCCTTGCTCAGTGTTTGTTCTGCATGACTTAGTGGATAGGAGATGCTTTGTCTTCGCAGCCTTGGAGCCTCTCTTGTAAAAAGCCGTAATGTGAGAGTACATCCCTTCCTGTACACAAAGGTGTTGCTGCTGTTCTCTGCCGTGCACAGCCATTTTAATCTGAATGGGGAATCTGTCTGGGGACCCGAGTACAGTAATTAGCAGTCTCTTCAGAGTGTCAGAGCAGAATTACCATTGTAATGGTTTAGCAGGAGGATAAAAGGATTGAATTTGGGTCTGCCTTCCTGCCAAACTAAATGAGTTGCCATGGGAATTTTCAAATATAAGAGGCGTTTACTTAAAGCAATTTGGCGAGTTTGAATAAACTCATAAATTACGGGGTTTAGAGGAGAGATCCCTGCTTTCTCTGGCATGGGCTGAACAGCAAAGAAGGCTGTTAGAAAGCTGCTTACATTCTTAATGAGAATAAGTTGATCCATGCTCCCTTGCAGACTATCAGCTTATTAAGGCTAAACTGTTTCTGCTAAATACAGTACAGTAAGCACATTTTGAGAGACATAGTTTGCAACAAATCCCCGGAGTAAAAAGCAAAATCTGATTGCTCCAAACATAAATTGAATTTCCTTTGCTAGATTAGATCTATTTTCAAGTAATGCTATTAAAAATGGTTCTCTGTATTGTTTCAATAAACATTAACCTGCTATTGATTTCAACTTTCCTCTGTGCATGTAATATTTATTACAACACTTGTCAGATCTGCTTCTGAAAGGGGAGGGAGGGCATTGAGGTTTCTTTCGAAAACAAATAAGGTCCTCTGGCCCTTCAAACTGTTTTTTTTTTTTTTTCTCGGGTCACATGTAAATGTTTTCCCAGCTCAGGCCTGCCTTCTCTCTGAAGGGAGTTGGGCTTTGACCTGCTGACTTCTTTGTCAGCACCGATGCTATTGAAATGTGAGAAGATGGACTTGGTGCTTTCACAAGTGCCTCAAGTGATGAACATCACTTATGCTTGTTTAACCTTCAGTTGTGCTCAAGAAGTCAGCTGTAGTACTGTAGAACTGATGACTGGTGTTTTGCACCGCTTGTTTGGAAGCATGTGTTAATGTTCTCCCAGCCACTTAGCTCGGGTCACTTTAAGAAATAGGAAAGATTACACGTGCTTGAATACTTTGATACTAGCTTTAAAAATGTGTATTCAAGGACATGTCATACTTGAAACAGTATGCAGTATTTTCCCCAAAATAATTTATATCAGTTATATAGCTTAAGGCTTAAATGTTGCTTTGTGATCCTTTCTAGTACATATCTCAAATCTTTACTCATCATAACTATTAGAATATGGAGGTGGAACTAATTAAAAAGAGAGCACTACTGTCGTAATGGCAGTAATTTTAACTTTAGTTTAAAGCCATAAAAATACGGTTAGAACTCCTTGATATAATCTTACATCACTAGCAGGAATCCTGTGAATTAGCAAAGGAAAATAGTAAATTTGTGCTGGTGATTCAGTGGTTGAACAGCTGCTAAGTTCTAACAAATTCCTGAACTGTTACTAATGATGCAGCTGAAGCTGTTTGGTAGCCTCAGGGTACTGTTTCTGTGAAACTTTAGAAATATCTCCAAAGAAATTAGAAGACAACTAGAGCAGCATTTACTCTTACAAATACTCAAAATTTTAACTGTTCATTTAAAGTCTGAGAAATACTTTCAGGCAATTAATTTCATCAGAATTGATCCCCACCTCCATACTTTCTTATTTCTTAAAAGAGTTAATACTGGAAGGCAAAATTTAAAGGTATTACCTTAAGGATTTGTGAAGTGGCTTGAGAAACTGAAACTATGAAAACTTCTACACTCTGTATTATATAGAGGTTTGCTAAATGATTAGAGGACATTATCAGCATTAAAAAAATATGTAGAAAAGGCAATGCTTCAGATGATTCTTTGAGATACTAGATTGAACTGAGTGCATCACTTACATCCTTAGTTCCAATACCTTACAGCAGCTCTGCAAATCGATGCTATTTACAGAAATCAGACAGTAAAAAAAAGCCCCAGAAAAATAAAAAGGTATATATTGGTGTTACAGTTTTCGGATTTCATACTCTGGGATTTTTTCTGCATTTTAGAATTTTCGTTTCATAGGTTGTGAGACTTGATCAGGACCTATATTATTTTACATCTTGTGCATTCTTCCTCTTCTCCTCTCTGCTTGACTTGCAAAACTGAGGTGAAAATAAGTGGCAGTAGGAGTGCAGGAAAAGCTTAAACTGGTTGGATTTTTTGGCCAGGTCAGATGTTGAGATAAGGATATTTGAAAATTACCAATAACCGAATCTGGGCTACATAGTATGATTTTAGTTTTGCAATACCTGTAAAAGGGGAAGTTGGGCATTGCTGCCTAGTATTTCACTGTATTTTTTTTTTTTTTAGTGAAGGGTTTTCATAACCTAAAAGTTATTGATTGGTCACGTCAGAAACATCCTTCTCCAGAGTATATGAAAACATACATCAGGCAGGTTACCTGATAGAAGATGGATATTTTATTTGAAGGATAATCTGTCCTTTACCTCATGAGCAGTGCAGGACAAACCTTACAGTTTTACCATCTGAAAGTATGACATACAAAAGAAAGTCTGGATTTAGGTAAAACTGAGATGGGCCTGCTTAGATCTGAATCTGATTCCAGATAAAGTATGTTTTCCTGAGTTGTGATGAGCCTGTTGTTTCATATTGAAAGCAAAAGTCCCCTTTCTACTTCACTGCTGAAAGCAGCTGCAGGCTAATTAATCTGTGGATGGATATAATAAAAGAACACTTTGCAGATTTTGCTGTGAGCTAATTTTATTTTTTAAGTGCTAGAAAAGTAACTCACAAATTTTCTGAGGTTTTTGGAGAGGTAAATCACCTTGTTGTATGTCTCACCTAGCACTGGAAAACACAGAGGAAGTGTCAGGGATATGCACACAGAAAAGGTGGGAATATCATAATGGGGAAGAAGTAGGGAGCTATGCAAAGTACTTGTTCTCTGTGTTTAATTTGTTATATTTTGAGGGTTCTTGGCTCCTGCTGGTCCAGGAATCCAGAGAATCAAAGAAATGTTGCATGCTGCTAGACCAGTAGGGATAGCAGCTGTTTCTTCTCTGGGCACTCCCTCTTTTCTAATAACCTCTCTTGCGAGTATTTTTATCCAGTCTCCGTTTAGTTCTGCTTCTGCTGGGGCATTGTTACTTTTGCCTTTGATCTTTAGATTCCAACAGTTTTTTTCCTTCTGCAATTTTTTCACTTACTAACTTGTAAACTTTTGGGAGCGGATTCTTTGCACGTGTATTGTGGGTATCTGAACTCCAGGTCAGAAGAGTGTTTATATATTCTTATGCTAAAATTAACATTGCATGCAGAGACATGAAAACTAAATGCATCATCTGAGTCGTACAGTTCTTGGCTAAAGAAAATCAGCAGCTCTCACTTAGGGTAGTTCTATAGAAGAATGTAATACACAAAAAGGAAAAAATATCAATAAGGAAATTGATTTTTGTAGAGTCCTCACACTATCAAACCATGCATTATTTTCAGTTTCTTAACATGGACTTTTGTAATTTTTGGCTATACTATTTAACTGCTACGGATTTAAAGTTGCTGGTATAAGATGTAAGAATTGCCAGTTTAGGATGATGATGTTTCTAAAGATGCTTGAAATTAGTTCTTTTCAATGTTTTTAGAACATGGACTGCAAATACCAAAGAAGATCAAAGATCTCTGCAAAATCTGAATGTGCATAGGTAGACGATGAAGTAAATGGTTGAGATTGTAGCTGTTGTTCCTGATGAGCAAATCTACAAATGGAGAAAATATATAGTTTAAGGTAACTGTTCGAGGAGTGTGATCAGCACACTTGGCCAAGAGAAGCTGTAATAGTATTTCTCCACTGAAGGTTGCCATCAATAGAGAAGAAAGACAGAAAGGAGAATGATTATAAGTAAAGAAATGGGCAAAAACTAAAAAAAGAAAAAAAAATTGTAGGAGAATGAAGAATAAGAAAAACAAAATTAAATATTTTAACGTGAAAAAAAAAATCATTTAGTTGTCAGGTGGTGGTTTCCAGTTAGAAAAGAAAATTAAACTGCTGGGCTTCAGAATTAGCAAGACTAAGACTCCTGATTCCACATGGAACTGAGTCAATTGACACGGTGAGGTGTCAGCCCCATCAGTCTCTCCTCCCTTACTGGTGAGTCTGCAGTGAGCTCTTTCAGTTTTGTAACCTGGCAGAAAAATACACAAGTTTTAAAAAAAAGCGTTGCCAGATGAGCAGGTTGGCATGGTTCTGTCCTGGGTACAGTGGTAGATACAGGAGAGCAACAATGGGGAAAGAGCAGGACTGTGACCACCACTAGCTAAATTGGTTTAAAGTACCATAGGAGTGCCAGTTGAGAGGCTTTTTACATCTTGAAAAATAATATTTGACTCCTTTGACAGCAATGTAGAACCTCAGCCTAATCATTCTGAACTAATTTGTAGCCTGGGAAAAAAATCTTAAGGATAGCATTTTAATTTTTTACATTCTGCAATCAACTGTTGTATTTGCTAGGGAAACTTGTCTGAACTTGTTTCCTCTGAAATTATTCTCCCTAAGTTTTTCATCTGATTGATTCCCATTCTGTCCTCTGTTTTCCAGAGTCTTAGCTTCCTGAACTCAGTCATGCACTGATGCACAGCAACTTATTTTTACACATTCTGGAAACAAATTTCCATTAAATTATCAATTTATTTGAATCACTTCAGAATTATATGCCTTGCTTTTCACACCTTTTGTACCATTGTTGTCCTTATTTTCCTTGGCCTAAGGGAAAGAATTTCATTTGTCTCTTCCCATTAATGCTGAGTAAATGAATATTTTTCATTTACTCTGTGTCCAAAAATCTGCATCACTTTTTAGGTTTACTTCTTAATTTCAGCCATGTCTTGTAACTGAAAACTTAAAATACACTTTTTCTGAGTTTAGTTTGGGATTTTTTTTTTCCTATGTATTATTTTTTACACACATTAAGGGAGATTTTTACTGCAAAGTGCTTTGTATAAGAATATAGTCCATAAAATTATCAACTATGTGAATTTAGGTATTATTTTGAAATATTCATGAGATTCTGAGGCTCAGGAGATTAAGAGGCACTAAGGTGATTTATCTTGTAGTAGAAAATGTATTTTAAGCTGCTTTTGCTTATGGTTGTGCACCTTGTCTGCTGAAATACAGAAGTACAGTTCTACAGTCTCTGAAAGACAATTTAATTCTACATATTTCTAACATCTGAGTCTAAATTTGTTTCTCCTAAAAATTGGATTAGAGCAATAAATGTTTAGAGAACCAGAGTGTCTGAACAATATTCAAACAGATTTAGACAGAAAGATGTGAAGAATTGAGTCAGAAATCTGGAAATGGGACAGTGTTACTTGTTTACCAGGACTCAAGGATCTTTCTGAAAGCAGGTGGAGATCTCGGCTCGATACAGTACAGAGTGAGAGGGAAGGGCAAGGCACTGGTAGTGAATGTGTAGGAAGAAATTAAGTTACCACTGGAACAATTTGCTGTTATTAGGGTGGATTGATATTTTTAATACCAACATTGCTTCTTCTCTGCAAAGGTCCTACAATATGCATCTGGCATTTAAGGTTACAGGGGAGATGCTACATAGAAATATTGCAGGAGTATCCTGTCAAGAATGGTTTCCTGAGCATGACATGACAGCATTGATCTAGGATGGCTCAGTGGCTGCAGTTCGTTTCAGCCACAGTTCAGGTACCCAGCTGCTTAGAAAATGAAAAAAGGAAAACCATTAAATGGAGTTTTAGTGTAATATCTGATCTGGAGTCTGTTCAATGGCAAGCTGTTCAGATGCAACACTATAAAACATACAATGATCAGCAACAAAGAGAAGCAGAGAAGTCTTGATTATTTCTGGCCCAGTATAGCCTTTAACTTGCAGTGAAATTTGATCAAATTTATACTGTGAATCCTGCTAAATGGTTACTTAAGTCTCTGTGTCTGCTGAGGAGGCAGATTTTTAAATTAGTGTGTAGAACAGCAGGGAAGAATGGTGAAATTAATTATTTAAGATAGGCCTGATACATACTTCTCTCATTCTAGGACAGAAGAGTACACTTAAAGAACTTAGTTGTCTTATCATGCAGGCTCAATTATTATGTAGAAAATAAATTATAATTAGTTGATTCTGGTAATGTAGGATTTTGGGAAAAAAAGAGATGAAAAAATTCTGGCCAGGAATTTATTTTGGGATTTTCCAAATAGGTTAACCAGTCCTTTATTTTGGCAAGTCTCTAGTCAGGTGCCTCATAATCCCAGTATCTTCTGGACAGAAGATGTTTGTTATACCACGGTCTTATTTCCATGTGTGAGCTGTCACAGCCTATGCTTGATTCTGAGAGAGAGAGTTCTGAAACATGGCCCAAATACAAAACTGGTAGAGTTTGTTATTTATGCATGGTATCTGAATGATCTTGAGCAGGGGAGAAAAAATTTGTAGGTTTTTCTGCAGATTCCAGAAAACAGTTTTTATTAAAACTGTTGTTTTATTTAGCGGGGGAGAGAAGGGAAGGGGGGCGGGGGGGTGTGAGTTGGTTCTGGGGTTTTATTTAGTTGTTCTTGGGGGCTTTTTGTTTGGTTGGGGTTTTTTTTTAATTTACAAGTTTTAGGAAAGTTCTCTATAAACATAGATTGCTGAAATACAAATTTCTTTTGGAAATTGGTGGATAACAGGTATTTTTGTTGCAATTTGGTATCTTTTTTCAGAATGTAGGGGGTATTTTTTTAAAGCACTAGTAATACTTTCAAAACTAAATTGTTGTTACTGCTGATGTCACCTATTTTGTAATTTGGTCTTAAAACATAGCAGAATAAAATCTCATATACGAAGTGGAATATCATAAGAAACTGACTTCGTATTACTACATTATGAAAAGTAGGTGGTTCTTATTTGTTAAAATCTGGATGATAAATACTGATCTTAAGGTATGTGATTAATTCCCAAAGCCCAGAAGGTGAATATCTTCAAACATGAAGTCGGTTTAGTTTTCTTTGACACTTATTCAAGCTTCAGGTTCCATTTTTTTTTTCCAAGAACTATGATGAATAATTAAAATAAGACTTGTGTATGTTTGAATTATTCTGGATGATTACACTGGAAAATTATGTGACTGCATTAAAAAAAAAAGTCAGAATATCATCACTTCTGTTATTCTGGAGTAGGTACAAGAAACTGAAGTATGCTGCATGATTTTCGTGATTTACCTAAGAATCCATTAATCTTTTGTAACTAAAAATCGCTAAGATTGAAGGAATTGATCAAAAAATTAAAATCTGTTGTATGTATATTTTTATGTAATATTTGCATATGTCAAAAACCTTTTGGCTAATTGAGACTATCGTAAAAGGCTTTAAAAATATTTTTAATGCTAAATTTATGTTACGTAGAAACAAAATAGTGATACAAACTGATAGGAGGAACTTCAATGCCTTCCCTGAGTTCCTAAGTGAGAGCACGAGTAAATGTTCGGGGCTGGCGGGAGTCGAAAAGGTGCCTTTTGTCAGGTTGTGCTCAAACCTGCGCTTTGGGCCTGGTGCTCCCAGTGACGGAGGCCTGCGGCTGCTGTGTGCGGCTCCGGCTCCTGCGGCCGCCCTCAGCAGCCAGGACAGCTCCCCTTGCCTTTCCTCCTTGGGGCTGCCAGGATGGCTCCCCTTGCCCTTCCCCCTTGGGGCTGCCGGGATGGCTCCCCTGCCTTTCCCCCTGGGGGCTGCCAGGATGGCTCCCCTGCCTTTCCTCCTTGGGGCTGCCGGGATGGCTCCCCTGCCTTTCCTCCTTGGGGCTGCCAGGATGGCTCCC
>VZRO01003776.1:586686-621807 GCA_013397915.1 Daphoenositta chrysoptera
CCTTGGGGCTGCCAGGATGGCTCCCTTGCCTTTCCTCCTTGGGGCTTCCAGGATGGCTCCCCTGCCTTTCCTCCTTGGGGCTGCCGGGATGGCTCCCCTGCCTTTCCTCCTTGGGGCTGCCGGGATGGCTCCCCTGCCATTCCTCCTTGGGACAGGGGTGCTCGCTCGGCTCCGTCCCCGCAGGCTGGGGCCGTGTCTGCGGGAGGAGGAGCCGTGGCCGGCGGTCAGCTGTGCCCAGCCTGGCTCCCGGGATAGAGGCGCTCCTCAAGGCCCTGCGTGCCCGCCCTCGCCGGGCAGCACCGCTTCTCGCTCCTGTTTCTGGAAAATACGGGCTGGCCGCTCTCTGACAGCTGAAAAGAAAGCTCAGTAAATAGCAGAGAGAGCTCTCTCCCTAGCAACACGCTGCCTCGAGCAGCCCGAGCCTTCGAACGGAAGGTCGTATGATTGACATATTTGTCCCCTAAAGAGAATGCACACAATTAGTTTTTTCACTTCTCTGTGTTTTTAAGCTGTGTGAAAGTGGGTTTTAGCAGCCATACAAGAGGAGACTGGCCAGTTGGAATACTATCACCCCCTTCTTCTGGACTTCATCAGCTCTGAGAATTCAAGAACTGAAGAGGCATCTGTGGTGTCTATGGAAGAGCTAATTTCAGTTTTTAAACAGTGTTTAAGCATTGGTGTTACCAGTAAAGTGCACGTGAGACACACATGTGGTGTTAGATTCAGCAGAGCTGTGGGCTGCTCATACACACGTAAGCACTTGGAAGTAATTGTTAGCTTTTAGTATTCATTCACCTTTTATCAGCTGTTGAAAATTACTGCAAGTATAAACTGAGTGCACATCTCCTTTTAAACTTTTAATGTTCTGTTTCCTTAGTTGGATTAGAAATGTAAAATTTAAATTGGTTGAAATTTTGGGTATCTTAGGTTTAAAACAATACTGTTTCTCTGGGTGGTAGCTTTATATAAAGTTCTGCATGAAAGAGTCATTACATGCCTGGTCCTAAGAGGTTGTGTGTGTGCAGAAAACAGTCATTTTGAAAATAAAACAATTCATGTAAATATTCTACAAAGGGAATGTAGGTGAAATGCAGAAACAATTTTTTTTATCACATTTAGCTGTCATGATTTCTGTTGAAAATGTGAGTAGAGCAGTAAGTGTGAAAGTTGAAGAAGCTATTAGAAGACCACTGCTCCCTGAATACTAACATTTTATAACTGGAAAAGCCGAAACATTCGTGGGTTTACTCCATATTGTAATAAATTAGTTAATTTTAATTAGTCAGTATTACATTTTCAGGACATCTCATGCTGAAGATAAAAACGTCTTAGAAGTTATTATTGCAGCTTGAATTCCCATGTGGTAATGTGCAGCCCTGAATCCTGTGTTTAATGAAACACATGCGAGAAGATACACTTGAAAGATGTGTACTAATTCACAGCAACAGTCTTTGTGCTCCTTGTCACCAGCAGTTAGTTTTCTTCTGTTGCTCTAAAGAGAGAGACTTCTCACATTCTTTCTTCGTTACTAAATTTGATATGAAATGTCATTTTTCTTCCTTTTTTTTTTTTTTTTTTTAATAGTTTCTGAGTGGGAACTGATTCAAAACATACTGGACATGTTTTCCATATGAAAACATGCAGTCATATTTCAGTGCCATTATGAAAATGAAAGGCTTTGTTTATGCACTATACCATTAGCATAGCTGGAAAGAAAACTATGTAGCATTGGGATCTCTAGAGTTTGCAACAAAATACTAGCTTTGAAGCCCTTAAATGTGGTTTCTCCATGTCTCCAGTCCCATCTTGTCCCCCATGTCCCAACCCACTCCAGTATTTGAGTTGGGCGTCTTTGCAGTTCAGGGGAATTTACAGCTATTTGGGGTGTATAAACTCAAAACTTTGAATAGAAACCTCCTAGGATGACAGACGGAAAATAAATGTTACAGGTCAGGCCACGCTTAATTGTAAATATATTAATTCCTAACAACTGCCTCTAATTTGTACCTGTTAGAACAACCACCTTGATCATAGGTCATTTTGTAGCATATATTCATTAAATTGTTTTCATAATTTACTTCAAACTCGGGATGGGTTAATGAATTTGTCCTGATAAAAGTGGAATGTGTCAACACTGAGTGTTTTGGCACTGTTCAGTCTGTTCCAGAGGCTACAGCTGGAATAAAGACCTGCATAATATAGGTTGTGTTTGCATTCTGCTCTGTTCAGATTCCTAGGATGCTCATGGAACTCAAGATGTTGCTGGTAGAGCCATATGTGGGAAATTTGTACGAGAGGCTTGCCTGGTACTAATTCATTGAGCGTGCTTATAGTTTAACTGCTGTTTTCAGAATTAAACTAACCAGTGAGGAGGAATTTTGAATGTCTAGCATTCCAAAACTAGAAATAGCAAAAGTAGAGTGTTCAGCTCTGAAAGATTTTAAGCTGGTCTTACATGTTGCTAAAAATAGGTCTAATGCTTTAGATTGCATAGATGGTTTTAGATTGATAGTTCATTTGAATCTTAATACAAATACCAGCAGATGTCTGTGCTAGCAAATAAATCTGAACATATCTCAATATTATTCTGTCCTTTAAAAGCATTCTAGAATGTACTGTAACAATGTTTTTTTTTTTTTCTTCTAGAATTTTTTGGGGTTTAATGTGTGTATGTGTGTCATGAAAGATGAATTCCTGTTACAGAGCTTTCAAATTGCTCAAGCTCTCCACTGTGGTATATAGAGATTCTTATCACAGATTTTATTAACAACATTGAAACAGAGGTTCAAGGAAAATAGGAATGATAATTAAAAAAAAAAAAAGGCAAAGCAAGTTCTGGAATTAATTATTGTTGAGGGTCTGATTTAACTTATCCAGAGGACCTTTTTTTTTCCTTCAAAGCCAAAAATCCTGTAATTTAAATATGACCTCATCACATCTGTCCTAAAGAAATGCTGACCTGTTAAGGTCAAGCAAAATTCCCCCACCACAGTATATTAAAAACTAGTATCTAGGGATTATATATGGTGAAGCAAACTTGTAAATTCCACTGATGCTGTATTTTCAGTCTGGCTTTTAAAACATGTTTTGTGCTGATTTTCTGTACCTTATCTGTATTTCCTTCGTGCAGAAATGGAAAGTGGGGGAGGGAGGGCATAAGGACTCTCAGAAGTATTACTGGTAAGCCAAGTATCACGATTAAACAGGGATATGTCAGATAAGGTGATGGGAAGTGTAAAAAGATAGGATGCCTTTTCCCCCTAGTGTATCTTTAACATTATGACCAATGAATTTGTCAAGTAAGACAGCACAAGTCTTCTTTGCATATCATTTGAACTGAGAGCTTGCTTTGAAGAAGATAAGCAGACTGTTGCCCAGAAGAAATAATGATGCTAATTTATCTTTGCCTGTCCTCATAGCCATAGCAGTGTGTGTCAGTGTTGAAAAGGAAATAGAGAAATAACTGAGCTACAGTTTACCACCTGTTCAGTGCCACAGTATTGCTGATGACATACAGGACTCTGAGAAACACAGCTGATCTGGAAGTCTTTATCTCAAAAGTATTTGGGAAAGTTTCCTCAAATACAAGAACAGCTGCCAAACTGTGACAGAAAAGACCTCTGACCAATTCTCCTCAGAACAAACAAACCTATGATGTAGGATTTCTGCTCCATCACCCTCAGAAGTGCATAATCAAGGATGAGAAAGTCTGTTACATATGTTTACTAGCAACTTCTAACTATCAATATTTACATTCTGGCCATGGGAAACTTGAAGGTCTCAGCCAGATTTTTTTGAGGAAAAGGGAGGATGGGATGTTTTCTTTAATACTGAGTAATAGAGTAATTTACCAGAGCTAAATGCCTTTACAAAAGTAAAATCTAATCTCTTGCAGTAGGTAATTGATTAATAGTAGAGGTACTCCCATTCAGAGTCTTACAAAAAAGCTCTTTTCTTTGTCTTTTACATCTAGTTACCTGTCATCTTGTCTAGGATTTTGTTGCTATAGATACATCACTTTGAACAACTTGGATATGAAAAAAAAAGACCTTCCAAACATGGATTTTAAGCACATATACTTTAGCATCAAAAATTCCAACTTGTTTTAGCCTTTGTAGTATCTTTTACAATATATTGATGCCTGAGATCTGGTTTTTTGTTTAATATGTGTACGTCTAGGAATTTGTGGTATCATGTTTGTAAGGTTTTTTTGTTTATAAATTATGAATGGAAGGTTTTTGTCCCTGAATGGAGACATTCATGTGTAAAGACTGTTTGACTGGTGCGTGGTATGTTAGGAATACTTACTGATCTACAAGTGAATTGCAGTGGAAGATTTTTCTTTGTCGGGGAGATAAAAGCATTCTAGAGCCCGAGAGTCCAGCCAGTGTCACAGTGCAAGCCTCCAAGCTGCAGCTGTTTGGCTGTAGAGCAGCTGGGGACTGCGGGAAGGCAGGGTGACAGACCCCCGAGGAGCAGCACTGCCTCCTGGATAAGTAGGATAAGATCAATGGCAGTAAAATATTTCAGTGGTGATACTGCGTTTTACTAAAATTCATATTGAATTTGTAAATAGTAGATGGCTTGTACTATGCAGATAGACAGTCTAAAGAATAACTAAAGTCTTCATATTTAATGTGCGTATTTCCAGGTAGTAGAAAAGTTATGTTTATTTTATGTGGCAATTATAAATTACTTTTCTATTTGAGGACGAGTTTTAAGTATTTATTCTTGTTCATTAGTGTTCTTCCATAATTGCCAAGTCCTCTGCCTTTCTGCCTGGAGTGTGTGTAAAATTATTTATTGCCTTACTTGCATACTGAAAAATATAGTGTGTTTTTAGAAGAACCTCTGCTTGAAGCAAATGTGTAGAAGGGTGTATGGACTTGGACAAAGTGTTAGGTAGCTGGAAGAGTTCTGTCTGAGGTGGCAGGACAGGCGAAGCTGCTGTTGAGAGCTGCTGTTTGCCCAGCAGTGGTGTGGAGCAGGCAGGAGGCAGCTCTGCAGGAGAGGCTGCTGAGGCTCTGGGACGGCGAGTGCTCTTCGGTGCTGTGGCACTGCTGAGACCCCTGGTCGTTCTTCCGTGAGCCTGGGGGGACAGGCCTGCTGCAGCTGGCAGGGGAAGGTGGAGACTGGTTTTTGGCCTTCGTGTTCCTCGCTGATTTATCCATTGTTCTGCTTCGCCACCATTTTCTCTTCCCACTTGCTGCTCCTGCTCTGAGCCTGAGAGGACAGCCCTGGAACAGCTTATCAAGGACTGGTCCCCAAAGCCACACTTCACTGCTTTTTGTGCAAGATAATAAAACTGTCTGCTGCGTTTCCTGGGGCTGGGCTCACTTCAGTTCATGAGAATTCAGCTGAAGTACAGGGATGTGACAGGATTGCAAAGGTGTCATCCAAAATGCATGACATTTGGAAGCTAGACTGTCAATGAAAGTCACTAACATCACGCAAATATGAGTTCTATTCATTATGAATGTATAAAAAATTTGTATCTGTTATATTTTCCAAAGCAGTTACTTGAAAAGAAAATTGAGCATTTTATGGGGAAAGCAGCACCTGTGTTTGTAGAGATATGTTGAAAGCCTTCCCTTCCAGCCTTGGTAATAACGAGAATCAGAGAACATTTTGAGACCTACGTGCATGAGACTGTAAGGCTCAAGAAGCTCTGTCAGAGTAAGGTATCCCAGCTAGGGCACAAGTGAGCGGATTGTTAGGTTTCTGAATTACCTGAGCTGCAGTGGTGTTCCTTTTGGGTCTGGCAGCAGTAGGGCAGGGCAGTGTGGCCTCCACTGTCTCCACTGGATGCTAGCTTATGGATCTCTGCTCTATCCTAAACGCTGCTGCTTCATCCTTCTTTTAAATAGTATCTTGCTTTCCTTCGCCGCTGTAATTTGTTACAGGCTTCTCAGAGTTGACTGTGCACAGAATCTAACAGTCCACCTTTCACCTCTGAAAACTGTTGCCATCTGCTGAAGTCCTTCATTGACATTGCACAGTGAAGGCATTCACCTTTGCAGTCTGCATGCCTGTCTGTCTTCCACCTGGATAACAAATGTATCTAGTGTATGTATGTTTGGTGTATAAATAAGAAGCTAAATTGTATGATACTCTTTAGGGTACACTGTATGCACTCGAGAATCACAGGCATTTTAGTGCCTAAAAATAAAGGATTTTCTGAAGGCTTTGGGATATCTGAGGTTGATATACAGCTAGGACATTGATAATTAAAAGAATTAGTTGGAGTGTTTTATCTGTGCTCCCCATTTCATGACATAAAACAAGCTCTTACTAATAGCAGTTATATAATAAACTGCCTTTTTTTTTTTTTAATACTAAACTCTTCCTTTTTCTTTTTTTTTTTTTTTTTTTTTGCGTGAAACTGTCAGTTATTGTCCAAAGCAGGGGAGACAGTTGTGGTTTTTTAGCTGGGCATTTGTATCTTCAGCACTATTTAGTTTGAAATGGTGTTTTTTTAGGAAGTGTTTCCCAGAGACTTCATGTAGGTGGCACTTGTTGTTACTAGTGTTTTGAGCCTTGCAACTATTAATCCAACACTGATAAAAATTAGAAAGCAAGTTACTTAAAATGATAGTTCTCACTGCCATGTGGTCTCTTTAGGTCTATTTATTGCTAGCCCAAGTAGATTTGAGCTATTGTGAGGAGTTACAGGCTGTGTGTTCACAAAACAGCACCCGGTGGTGTCTGTGTGCTGTTGGCTTTGTTAGGATTTACTGCTTCCATCTCCTCCCTATTTGTATTCAGAGAGCATTTGCAAGTAGTTGCTTACATTTAAAGAATTACATTTCAAGATACGATTTAAGGCTCTTTTTTTAATCTGCATGTTATATTGTACATGATAAATACAAGGAAAGCACTGGAGATTTAAGAGGATGAGAGGTTTGAGTCAATCACTTGAGCTTCAACTTAGTAATGCAAATCTGGTTTTAAGTGACCTTATTGATGTTTGCTCAAAGTAGCTTCCTTTTGGTACAAATGACTGAGCTTTGTTGCAGCTATTGTACAGGTAATGTACTGTGCCTTTAGAGATCGCCTTTGTATCCCTGATGCAACCTCTCTTTGCTTTAACAGAGAGTGCCTGCAGGAATGCCTGGAGCTAAGATAGATCTCGTGTGCCTCATTTGATCATCTGTCAGCAAGGAAGCGAGAGGATAGGGCAGGGAAAAACATGTGCCCCTTGCTCTGTCGCAGCTTGGAAATTGGAGGGGTTGGCTGTTGGTGAAGGATGCTCAAGTGGAGAGCTTGGTACCAGGGAATGAAGGACACGACAGCGTGTCCCAAAGGGTCCTGGCCGCTCCTGCGGTGTCGCCTCGGGCAGAGGTGGCGAATGGCTGTTCCGAGTTCGGGGTGGAGGGGGTGGCAGGACTTGGAGCAGCCCTGGTGGGGTGGTGCAGGCAGTGCTGAGCACCCAGGTCCTGCAGAGACAGCACTGTGCAACAAACAGTGCCATCTTCTGGGAGGAGTCGGGACGATGACCTTGTGGTCAGCACTGCACGTGTTTTTAAAGTGGTGCGGTTGGGGTTTCGTTAGGGTTGGGGTTTTTTTTTTTTTCTATCTAATAAATGCTTTAAATATGTAAGTACCAGAAGTCAAAAGTCAGTGTTGATGTCTGGTAATGCAAGTCCACACCGTTTTTAAGAGAAAATTTTACGATGTGTTTTGGGGTCTGTTAAAAGAAGAAAAGTTTATCAACTGCTGAGCATAGTCTAGAGAAGAAAATCTCAAAAATAAAAGGACTTGATCTGCTTTGTTTGATTAAGTCCACTGTTATTTTCATAAAGATACTTTGTAAAACCTAAGTAGTTGCAACATCTCTTCTAATAGAAAGCAGTAGTGACCTATAGTAAAACGTTAAAGTAAGAATGATTACTTGAACTTCTCCATCTTTTGACCATGTCAAAAGGGTAAAAATATTTTCTGTCTTAAAATTATTCTCCTATAAATAGTTGTATTGGGAAATATTCACTGTGGTGCAAAATCTAGGATTAGGGTTACTAAAATTGTCCAAGCGAATGGAATGTAATATTCAGCATTTACTGAGAGTCATTAATGGTGTAGATCAATCACCTGAAGGTCTTATTTGGAGGAAGTGAGCAATTTTAGCAACATTAATGGAACTATATGGGAGATGCAGCTGACATTGTGAGGAGGTCTTCTTGTTACACATTTTCAAATTAATAAATACATGAATGCAAACAAAAACCAAATAACAAAGTACAACTTATGGAGGGAGGGGAAAAGACTAATCACTGTATTAAAAAAATCTGTATTGCTAAAATAACTTTGATAAAGTATACCCAGAATGACAAGAATTTGTGAGCTCTGGATAGGGAAATAGATTTGGAATTGGTTTTATTGTGTTATGATTGCCTAGGTAGTTTACCAGCAAAGATGCAATGGAAAAATAGTTTCTTAAAAAAAGAAGATAAAATTATTTTGCATGTAAATTGTAAATCTGCTCTGTGTCATGTCAAGATTGCTAGAATTGGCACATTTTGTATTCCAAAGGGTCTATGGGACTATGGTGTCTGAAATTTCTGAATGGTTCAGTACTTAACTGTACAATTAATTTCTAGTTAAGATGGTAATTGAATGTCTATTTGCTTTTTTTGTATTAGTGTCAGCTTGCCCTGTCATACAGTGTTTAACACATAAAGAAAATGCCTAACTTTCAGTATATTCTGAATGTGTAGTGTGTGGTAATCTTGGTGTTTATGCAAGTCCTCAGTATTACAGTTAGGACTTTCAATTTCTGACATTTGAAAGGAATTCAGTGTTGACCCATCTTGCCGTGTTGATTTTGAGCGGTTGATAAAAATCAGCAGCTGAAAGTTACCTTTGCAGGGGGTTATGGCCATGGAGCATACCTCACAATAAATACTGTATCTGCTTAGATAAAATTTGAAAACTATTTTTGTCTTGGAGTTTAGTAAATTCCTAATCCATAGTTTGGGAGTAAAATATGTAAAACAAGCTCATTAACTTGGAAAATGCTGTTCCAAATACCCAGAAAATATTGTGTGAGTAGATAAATTAAAATGTAAGAAATCCAGTTTAGCAAAGGAAGAATGCTGTGCAGCTCACAGGAAAGCTGCCCTTTTATGCATCTGACTTAGGAATTTCAGCAGTGGCATTCCATACAAGAGGCAAGGTGGTAACCTACCATTAAAGTAGATGCTGACCATCCCTCTTGGGTTTCCTATATCATAATCATGTTTTCTGCTCTATAGAGTATAGACTAAACAAGTGGTAGTATTTCTGGAAAGACATATCAGAAAATCTCTGGTCTTAAATATGAAATTATACTGTTAGAAGCAATTAACTGAAAAAGTAAGCATTTTTCTACTGAACACTACTTAATATTTATGCAACCTGCATGATACCAGTGGAGTAGGTAACTTCAGGGAAGTAGTTTTTATTGAAGCAAAACCAATAGTAGTGTATGCTGTGTAAATAGTAGTTATATCCTCATTGGAATACATCTACATGTGCCAGAATTAGGAATTCAGCCTCAGGGCAGTTGTCAATATCCTGTCTGGAAAGCTGCTGAAGGATTGTTGTTTATTTTTTTGTTTGTTCCACCCCCCAGTAGTCAGTATCGACCATAGTGGAGCAAATTACAATAAATTGCGGTGCTTAAAATTTGTGATGTCTATTCTTCCTCTGGCCCAATAATAAAATATTTTAAAAGATACCTTTAGGAGTACATGAAAATGTATTTGAGAAAAAAATTCCTTAAATGATTTCTAGCAAACATAACTTAAATTTAATCCTTAATTTTTATAATTTATGTTATGAACCTTTTCCAAAACTCTTCTAAGATATTTGTCAATAAGACCTAATGATAGTCAACAGGCAGCTTCCATTTAATTTAATGAGAAATTTGACAAAGCTTGCTGCTTTTGTGACTAATGGAAAGCAGTTATTTTGCTTGGTTAAAACTTGAACAGTTTTATTCTAGGTCACTCAGATTTTGTGCACTAGTGAGTTCATAATCCTGACTTTCTTCCCACTTTTTCATATGCAGGCAGAAGGAGAAGACAGCCTTAAAAAGATGCAGCTGATGGAGCTTGCAATTCTGAATGGCACCTACAGAGATGCCAACATCAAATCACGTAAGCATGTCATAAGCTCAGGGGTCAATGCCATAGAAGTGTTTGCAGGTTTTGAATCTTAAAGCTACCTTTGGAAAATGTACAGTGGCAACTTACGTTGGAGAATGGAAGGCAGTAAGAACCCAACAAAACTGTAGGTAGCTGTTGCAAAAGATTTTTGGGGGATAAGTTATTTCAGTTTGGGGTTTTTTTTTAGCTTATTTCTTGCTCCCATTATTTTTTTATCAGTATGTATGGGTTGAAATAATTACAAATATATAGTATGAAAAGCCTCAACCCTTAAGCCAGATTTTTCTATTTTACGATCATTTTTTCCATAGAGCATATAAAGGACAGTAGACTCCTTTGCATTTTTATTTTTAGAGATTTAATTTTAAAATGTTACAGATGTTCAGGATACTCTGAATACATTTTTCTGTATTATATTCCTTCCTTTCATCTTGCTTGCATGTGTACCCCAAATGTTATGTTTTACCAACAATTCATCAACTGATTTCACAGCTGAGTTCACAGGGATCAGTGATGTAATGAGCCATTTTTACGATTACTTCCATTACATTTGTGTGAAAATGCTTTTGCAAACGCATGTATGCACAAGTTTACTCTTGAAAATTAATTACACGCACCTACTAATGAAAGCATATACCTATTATGTGTGATACAAATTATTTTCTTCAGTTGAAAATGTAATTTTTCCTCCTGAAAATATACTTGCTGATGCTGTTCAGAAGTACATTTTTGCTGTAGCTGTGATACAGATGTCAAATGTAAGCACAGTTAAATCTGTCTTTTCACTAAGGACCTACTGATATTTGCAAATTTGTTTCTCCACACAGTCCCCATTTCAGTGTTGAATATGTTTAAAGGTCGGAATGCAGTTAGGTCAATTTGAGAGTGCTTACACCAGTGTAATTATTCTGATTTGAAAAGAGACATAAGCAAGGGCTTTTACCACGACAATGGTAATGGTAAATCTTTCAGCCCTAATGAACACTGTTATTTTTAAAGCTAGATCAGTTTTAAATATATAGTAGTCTCTAAATTATTGCAAATTTATGAGTAAAATAGCTTTCAGAATAGCTTAAATTGATGCAAGCTCTTGCACAGAAAATTTTTTATTAATTTGAGCAATTTCTTTGTCTGGTCTGTTCCCATTGCTCTGTTGTATCAATGTAAGTGGGAAGATGGAATTTTTTATTTATTTTTTGACTAGAGATTGCCACACTCATACTCACTATTTGATAAGGATTTCACTCTTAGTGTTTTGATTTTACTGAAAAGTTGAAGATGTAGAAGATTACTGGTTTATTTCTGTTTACAAAAGGACGTAGAAACATTTGAGTGCCTTTTTAAAATTACCTGAGCATTTTTATTTAAAAAATAAAAATAATTTTAAAAATGCACCAGTCTCAAATCTGCGAAACTTTGCAACATTTCTCTTTTCAGGCCACCTGTAAGTTAATTAAATCAACGTAGATCAACAGTAGTGCATAGAAATATATAAATTACAACCCTTTAAGACTGACTGTTACCAGCAGACGTGCTAGTGCTTAAGTTGTTGTTCATCTGGTGTGCCAACAAGCTTCAAATAACACTTAATGAAATGTGCTAGCACCACTTCAAAAAACAAGCAAAACCAACAGAAACAAACAACCAAACCAAAACAGAAAAGCCACCTATTTTCTTTAACTTAAGCAAGGCCATAGTGAACTTCTAATACAAAGGAAGTATCTTGTTTGGTGAAATTTGATACAGAAATAAAATTTGAACCTATTTTATTCATGTTAGAGTAGGACAGGACCAATTCATGTTTCTAGGTCATCTTCAACTTCACTGATCCTGGAAGTGGGAATTGTGTATATGTTTAAATACAGTTTTAAGACACATAAAAACTCTAGACTCATACAGCAGCTCTGCATAACTGAGTGTCTGTGGACTCTATAGATGCACTAAATTTTGTACTCTGTATTTGATTGTGACAGTATTTTCCTTGTATTTCCTGCATGCATCTCAGTCTCATGCAGTCTTGATAGCATAAATGAAGAAATGTGGTCTAAATGGAGCTTTCGTGCTGTGTAACCTGTTTGAGAAATCTACCTCACTGTTTTACAATGGCTTTTTTTATTTTGCATGTTCATACTTAATCACACTGGAAAATGGAAAGCTGTTTGCATTTGAATGGTGTGCTTTTGGCACTGTGTGATCAGCGCATGTACTAATGATTTCCTTTTATTTTTCTTCTTTCCTACTTTTTCCCTTTTTTCCCATTCTTTCCACGTTTTGTACTGCTATCTCCATACTTCCCTCTGAATTTCTTTGCTTACTGTAGCAGCCCTTGCCTTTTCTCTTGCAGCAACAGCCCAGGCTCCAAGGATTATCACTGGGCCTGCGCCTGTTCTCCCTCCAGCTGCCCTGCGTACCCCCACGCCAGCTGGCCCTACCATAATGCCTTTGATCAGACAAATACAAACCGCTGTCATGCCAAACGGAACTCCTCATCCCACCGCTGCAATAGTTCCACCCGGACCCGAGGCCGGTTTAATTTACACACCCTACGAGTACCCCTACACGCTGGCACCAGCTACATCAATCCTTGAGTACCCTATCGAGCCTAGTGGTGTATTAGGTAAGATCCTCGTGCGTGGGTGGCTGGAGAATGCGTTGCTTATGCTTCTGTTGTCTTTGCAAGGTAGAGGTTCATGGAGCTCAAAGAAAAAATCTGAAGCAGCAAACTTATCCTTGGGTATAGCAAAACGGCCTAGGAGAGCTGCTCAAATGGTGCAGCTCTTGAACATTTTAAATGTATCTGGTAATCCTGAATGTGGGTTCTTAGTTTATTTTAATACATTTACCGAAAATATAATCTTCATGTTTGTATGATATTAGATGGTAGATACATAGGAAAGGCTAGAAAACAGCTAAATACAAGTTGACATCTATTGCATGTCATCTGGGCTCCCATGAATAACAGATTAGTTTGTATTCTCTTTAACATAAATTAACATCCAGCAGTTTTTGGAAGAGAGGTCTTCTCATTTTGCTATATCATATTAGTAGCAAAACTGGAGGGAATCAAAAGTCTTTGTTCAGTTGGAGTTCTTGTTTCTTTATTTAGTACACAACTGTTAAATCTTTCCTCAGTGTCAGAAAGCTCTAAATCATACTATGAGCAGAAAATTATTTCACTGAATGAATATAAAGCAAACCAACTTCTGACCAAAGGATGATAAAATTAGCAACTTTACTGATGGCTTCTTTTATATACATTGCATTGAAATGTCCATCATTCTTACTATTTCAGACCACTGACTTGGTGTGTTAAGGCAAGAATGATAAAGCAGCCGTGACAACTCAGTTAACTGGCCAATATGGAACAAGCAGTTCCAATAGTTTCTTCCTTCCCTACCCTCTACAGAATCTAAATAATCTTTCCTCTTCAGTTTGTTCTGAGTTGCATATGACCTTGGTGCTGCATAATGTTGATTTTATAGGACTTTGATCTTAGTTTGTTCAGTGGCTGTTATTGATTTACACAAATTCTAAACATCTCTAATGAACACTGGACAATAAGGTTCAAAGTCAATATTTTGTTGAAAGTATTGCAAAAAATCAGTGTTTCATGTGACAAATACTTGGTGAGTTATCTGTATGTGTGCATGTTTCCACATCGTGTACAGTAAAAAACAAAATGTATTTCAGGTTTGTGCCTTGCAGGATTAGTGAATCCATACAAAAAATTCTAGTAGGACAAAAGTATGTGCAGTACATCTGTCAGTTTATGGTTTTTGTCAGTTAACTCATAGCAGAGTTCAGTGAGCATATGATAACATTATCACTTATTAATTTCCCACAAATACGTAAACATTCTCCCTAGCTCCTCTACCCCCAATCTGACAGTCCACTTGTGGTGCATCCTGGGGTAAAGTCACAGTTAGAGAGTTCATCAAAGGAGCTATCAGCTCTTAGTGGTTAGTGGCAAACCCCTCTCCTGAATTCACTTAATAGCAAGTAAATAAAAACATCTTTCCAGAGTAAAGTTTATTACAATGCAGGGAACTTGGATTTCTCACAGGATTTTTTATAAAGAGATAGGGGGAAAAAATAAAAATTACTTCTAAAATGGCATCTGAAACCATTGTATACTCTTGGGCTTAACTGTGTGAGGTGTTTTGCCCAAAACAGACCTCATCAAGAAAATGTTATTTAAAAAGGGAAAAGGGAGTGGGGGAAAAAAACCCCACACTCCCACTTAAGGTGCCTAGAATCGATAACTCTTAATACATCTGCTCTATTATCTGAGCAATTGTATAGAGTTACTTGTATTACATTTGGGCTTCGCTGAGTTTTATTTTGTTACATGCTCATTCTCATTTATAATATTTTGTCCATTTTTGTGGTGGACCTTTAAGATGTTCTAAAAGAATTCTGTTTAAAATGGCAGAGAAATGCATCCCTATCAGTATTTTTGGGGATGTTGGTGTTGAGATCAAATTTTAGTTGGTGACTAACTTTCAATTCCCTTCCTTTTATCTTCAGGTATGGCTTTCCCAACGAAAGGCTAAGAATTCAAGAACGGTCTTAACTGATCCTTCATCAGATCTGAATTTTAACAAATGCTTAGTTTCAGCAGCCTTGAAAAAAGCTTGGCCTAGCAGTCAGTGACTTACTTGCACATTTTTGCACATAGTTTTAAAATAAAATAGTGCTATTAATTTGGATTAGGTCCTATTATTACAGAGTAGCTGTAATTTATGAGTGTATAGTAGTATACTGACTGCTAAGTGTTCTATATAGTGTTTGCTTTACTAATCACCTAATTCATTGCAGTTCATACTTATTGACTTAAAGTTTAAAATCACAATCTATAGGCTTGAAGAATTGCTTTAAAACTTTTTTTTGTGGTAGAACTGGAAGTGATCTTAAGGTTAGCAAATAATTGTCAGTATTAAAGATGGCATTATTTAAAATAGTCCTGCTGCAAGAAAGGCACTTCAGTGAATATGTGACTAGTAAAGCTTAAATGTGCTTGGGTCTAATAGATTTCATGAAATACTGTAATTTTGGGATTGTAAATGAATGGATTAAACAGGTTAAGGCCAGGATGTTTAAAATAAATGCAATATTAATCTGCACAGATAAACTTCTTTTTAAGATTAAGATTTGAAACTACTGTGCCTTAACTTGTTGCTTTTCTTAAAATGAACTTTTGTAGTTAATGATCATTTAAATCCATTTTGATAAACCTGCTGTTAATGTTTTCTGTGAATGTTTTCTAACTTTGTCTTGGTAATTGCAATTTAACTAGGTGCGGTGGCTACTAAAGTTCGAAGGCACGATATGCGTGTCCATCCTTACCAAAGGATTGTGACCGCAGACCGAGGTTAGTTTAGTTCTGCAGTTCTTGTTTGTAAGAAGTGCTTTGAGTGTACATGAGATTTGCAACACCACAGCTGGTTAACCAAATACCCTATCTTGACCCATTCATGATTTTTTCTCAAAAACCTGGACAGTTAATATTTTAAAGCTTTGGGAATGCTTGCGGTTTTAAAAAAAATTCTAAACTTGGCTTTCCCAGCTCAATTAAATATATATACTTTGATATATTTAACAGGAATTCTATAACTGATTCAGTTTTAAGAACAAAACATCTATCTGCATCAGGAAACGCTATGAAATCAGTGCTGCAATAATTAATTTGGTCATGTTCCCCACGTCCCCCTCCACCCCGTCCCCCAATTCGTTCTTTTAATTGGTGTGGAAATATCAGATTGGTGTTGCAAAATAAAATGAATGGATGGTTGCTTAA
The DNA here is from genome assembly GCA_013397915.1 of Daphoenositta chrysoptera. NCBI lineage: Eukaryota > Metazoa > Chordata > Aves > Passeriformes > Daphoenositta > Daphoenositta chrysoptera. Next base: position 602,629 of record VZRO01003776.1, read on the forward strand.
TGAGAAAGAAGTAAAGGAATAAATGCCTCCTGTCTGTGTTTGGAGAAATCTGAAGATTTAGATTCCTTTTTTTCCAATAAACTTTTGAGCCACTGTACTGTATATTATGAGGAGGATGCATGTTCTCAGATACCTAACTGAATTCAGAAAGGTAAGGGCTGTGAAGATAACTTCAAAAGTTGTTTGAGTTTGAATTAGTATGGGTAGGGGAAGGGAGGTTGGTTTGGTTTTGTTTTTGTTTGTTTTTTTTTTTTCCTTTTCCAAAATCTATTTCTTGGTATTTGCCTTTTGCTGCTAAAATGTGTAACCTGAAGGAGAAACAACTTTTGAAGACCAGTTGGTGAGATGACATCCAATATTTGGGCATCTCTCTTTAACCCTTGAATGGAAAGTAAATCTTCATTTTTCTCCTGTTCCTCAAGTGTCATGCCTTTGGACCCCTGAATGAAGTGTTTAAGCTTATTGAGAAAACTGATATTTTCGGTTTATTGACATTGGCTAGGAAGCAGTGTGGGGGATGAATTCTTACCCCATCCCTGCTGCTGACTCACTGTGGGTTTCAGCAAGTCATTTAATCTCTCTGTGTATGGTTCCCATTGGTCAAATAAGGATAATAATACTTCCCTACCTCACAGGGGTGTTGTGGGGGTTCTTGTTTTGTACAGGGCTTTGAGGATGCAAAGCATTATGTGCCAAGTATTATTATTCTGCTCTCATCCACATCAGTGTTGTGCAGGTTTCCATGATACTGTAATATTCAAAAGCCAAATTCCAGTGACAGATCTGACATCTCCTAACATTGACTACACTTCACTTCTCACAACTTTCCATAAATTAACTACAAGCGAGAATACAGACTCTGTTCAATACAGTAAAAAGGGCCCTCCTGGATATTTGCTATATTTATGTAGCACTTTTATCTTTGATACGATCTTAGGCTTTACAGCAAGTGTGAAGCAGATACAAGACACTACCTTAGTTTTCTATGAGATTGTTTTATATCACTGCACACTATTTGCCGCCCATTGGCTTGTTCTTGTTTCTTAAGAACTCTTCAGTGGGGCAACAGGATATAATCAGTTGAAGCTCATAGCCCATGTTTACCAAAAAAAAAGAGTAAAAGAGGAAATAGGTTTTGATCTTTTCTATTTTTTTTTTCTATCTCAGTCAAGAATAATAGGTGGTAATGATTTGGTTGTCTTTGATTTTGACCTGATGTTGCAAAAATCAGTTTTTTGCTAATGGTCTTTCATGATCTGCAGTGGTAGTTTCAGGTGACAGATGTGGCTACCTTTTAGTGTAATTAGATATTTACCTGAGACAACTAGTAAATAGTTGATAAAGTGGGGATAGGGGTGTTTTCGTGAAGAAAATACCAGTTTGTAGTTAATAATTGTAACATTTGCTCAGCATAGATTTTAAGTATTTTTTGAAGGGCGTAGATGTTTGTAGGATCACTTAAAAGTAATTTAATTATTGGTATAATTTTCCCTTCTTTTAAAATGCAGCAATTTTCTGATAGAAAGGCATTCATCTCTAGCAATACTGGAAACCCACTGTCTTAAATAGATAAATACATACACTTTTTCCTGTGGAATAACTTGTGCATACCTCTCTCTTAGGAAAACCATGCTGATGTTTCAGGAGAACATTATTTAAAAATTTTATCTAAGTAATCCCAGTGTGTATTAAGAAACTTACACAAAGTTAATTTTACATCTGAACTTCATTGTATTTTGAATTTTAAATCCTAGGTTATCACTGCACAAATCTAAACGTTTCACAAAAGGTTTTGGAGACAACTTTGTTCAGCAATAAAAAGTTCATTTAATGTACTAAAATTACATTATTAATACTATTAGTACAAATTACTAATTAGTAATTACTAATTTGTACTATTAGTACAAATTACTAATTTGTACTAATTACTATTAGTACAAATCCTATCAGTATTTGCCATATTCACCTATGTGGTTGGTCTGTCACCAAGATACTTCTATAGCTATGGCCATGAAAAGCAATGTCAGCAAACCGAAATACTTTTTTTTTCAATGCGGAAAAATTTTTTTACATAGTTAAATGTCACTAAATCTATCTTTGCATTCATCGGGTCTAAAGTTGTTGAGTTGGTTTTTTTTAATTCTAAATTGACTCTCAGATGACTTTGTAGTACTACTGCATTCACTTTTTATGTAGTTTTTTATTCTTTGCATAGTTTTGGTTTTTTGTTGGGGTTTGGGTTTTTTTCCTGAGATAAGCACTGCATTTAAAGCAAGAATCCCCAAATGTGTAAATGTTTTACAACTAAGCATGTAGAATTGGTGAAGGGTTGGAAAATATAGCTCATTTTAACTCAGAATAAACCCCCAGTTTATAAATAATACAAAATTGAATTTGATTCATATAACAGAGAGACTGACTGATTTAATTGTAATAAACTGTAAATGGTGTTGCACAGTTGACAAACCTGTGTGTACTGTAGAAGGCCAGAGACTTGGCAGAGGATGTATCACAGGTGTACTGGTATTTTTTAAAGGTAGCTTGCTTTGATTTTAAACTCCACAAGAAATATTAATGCTGAGAATTTTCTCAAATTTTTTATCCAAACCAATTTTCACATAATTTATATATAAATTTTAATACCTTTTAATCAAAATTGTAATGAGTATCAAAATGCTTTAAGAGTCTGTTTCTAGTATACCTGTAAAGTGGTAAGATTGTGCCACATAAAATATTTATTTTTATTTTTTCTTCTTTTTGAAACAGATGTTTTAATTTAAACAAATCCCACTTAGCATGATTCTGAAAAAAAATTCAGGGAGCGTTTGGTCTCATTTATGTTACAGTAGTAATTTTTTGTAGTGCTATGAACTGTTTCCTAAATGATAGGCCATTTTTATTATGTGAAAGTAAATGAACCCACAAGAAAGATTGTTAAATCAATGCTATCTGTGAATATTACACCTACTGGACTTCATTTTATGTAATGGCACAAATCTGACTTTGCACTGAATACCTTTCTCACTTTCATCTCCTCTGCCTTAGTCAAAATGGCAACAGTACAGAAACTTTTATCAACCTCAGAATTTATTAGCTCTAATTAAGCTGTGGAATGAGTCTTAAAAAAATATATAAAAAATCATACTACTGTTAAGTGGACCAAGTTTGGTGAAGGAGAATGCGAGAGAATGATTAAAGAAGGAATAGCTCAAGAACATTGGGAATGATAACTTTCCACTTGAGAACTTTTTTATGTTTTACTGTAATTTGTTTGTGTTTTTGGGTTTTATTTTTTTGTTTTGTTGGTTTTTTCTTTTTTCCTTTTTTTTGCAAAAGAAAATAGTATTTACAGGTGGCTTCTTTTAAAATATAAAAATATAAAGCAGGAATGTATATGAAATGTCAGATTTTATTGTATTTGCAGAGTATTAGCTTTGAAAATGAATAAAGAGAGCTGTTTGTAGTTTTAAAATGCCTTATTAGTATCAATTAGATATTTTCTCTATTTTTTCATGTACTTAGAGCTTTTTAAGTATAGACTTTAAAATGGCAGGACTTTTACAGTGTTTACATGCAAGTGCATTTTATAAGTGTCCTATATGTGTAAAATAGTATTTCGAACGGGAAAATGCTGGCTATAGTAGCAGGCTGAGCGTTTTCCTGGTTTCCACGATGATGCCTACGTTGCTAGACTACAGTTTAGTATTGCTTTGTATCATGAGGCCAAGAAATTCCATGTTGTTTGTAAATAGAATAAATGAAAGGCAATAAAAAATTTATTGAACAAAAACCCTTTGTTTGGCCCATAGTTTGTTGAACCAAATTGTTTCTCTAAGTCCAGGATTCCTTAGATGACTCCATTCTTTTAACAACCAGTTATTAATAATCACATTCATCATTAATAGTTGCTTTAATGCTTGCACCTGGGGAGGTACTAATGCTTAATAGCAGTCAGATACTGATGCTGTGCACTGACTGTTGTTCCAGAAATCTTCTACCCAGTTCAAAAACTGTTCATCGTTTTTTGTTTTCCAATTTCCTTCATCGACTGCTACTAACCATTAGTCGTTAGTCATATTTTATCTCTATTTCTCCTGTTAACCGGTTTTGTGGGAGTGGGCTTCTCCTTCACGTGTCCAAATCATGATGGAGGGCTGTCATGATTTTATTGCATTCTGTAGATGGTGTCGATCAGTATGTCAGAATTAAACATGCTTGTTTTTTTTATTAGTTGTGATTAGTTTTCATGTTGTCATTAAGCCGTCACTAGCTGGAACTAATCTCTTCTCTATCTTTTCTTTCTTTTTTTTGTTTTGTTTTTTTTTTTGTTTCTAACCACCCAGCCGCCACCGGCAACTAACCTATGACCTTCTGACCTCTGAACTCTTCACCCAATGATGACCTGACCATGCCTGCCTGCTGATCAGTTAACTGGTAAACGCCTTTGCTTGCCTGTCTTCAGTGCAGCGAGCTGGGGCACTTGTCCGTTCGTCTTACCATCTAACAAAACAGACAGAGAAATTGTTGTCCTCCAACTCCGCTTTTTGTTGTTCTCCTGTTTGGGTGAAAGTGGTTCTAGAACCTGCACTGAATAGTAGTAAAGCAATAAGGTCCAACTCATCCCTCCGCACTGAGCATCCTCTAGTGTCCCGCCCCAAGCGAACGGTAAGGAGGCCTCGCGCCAGATGGAGACAGATGTCCCTTAACTACCCGATGACAGAGGCAGTTACTGTGAGAGACTTCTAGGAATATTTTTCTTCTCAGAAAAAAAATTAAAAAAAAAAAAAAGTCAAAGCTCTCTCTGAATGTACTGTGTGATGATGCATCATGCATGAACCTTTGGTCAGGGATGTCATTGGGGAAGGGATTCCAAAAAGTATTCAAAATTTGATACGCTCTTTAGTCACTACCAGTGCCCTCAAAGGGCAGATGTTGCAGCCTTTTTTCTATTGCCTGCCAAATTGGACGTTTTAAAGGAAAGTGTGCCATGAAATGCAGATTACGATGACTTTTCAGAACTACATTAATGCAGAGAACAAAACAGCAACACTATTAAAGCGAAATACGAGTTTAAATTGTTTTAACCATATTTTAATCTCCTTGGAAGATTACATGAGAACAAGGTACATGCATTATGTGTCACATTACTGGGCAAACTGTTCAAATATTTTTTTTAAACCTCCCTGTATAGAAAAAATTTCATTAAGGATGTAAAAGCCATGCTTGCCTATTTGCTGTATACATGTAATGAAATTGTAGATAAAGTGTAGTGCATTGAAACAAAATGAACAAAAAAGTAGATACTTTTACTATACAAGGGTGCTGGTGCAGAAAAAAAAATATATTTTTGGAAATGTAGCATTTTATACTTTCAAGTGTTATAAAAAAAGAAAAAAAGAACAAAGAAACCCTTTATTTCATTAAATGATTTTTTCTGGTGGTTGTCAAGAAACAAAAGACCAAAAGAGCCTTTTAGTCTTTCTTTTTTATTTTTTAAGTATTGGAATAAGTCTAAAGAAAAGGAAGTGCCTTATTTTCTTCATGGTCATTTAGTCAAATGTCTTGTATAATCAGCTTCTCCCTCAGACAAGTTACTGCATGCCACTCAGTCGCCCAGTATGTGAAAGAAGCTGTGAGGGAAGACAAATGATGAGTTGACCATAGTAATTACCTGATTTTTGCCATACTAGTGTGATGTGACTTTGCCAAAATCTCATTAAGTGAAGTATTTGCTAAGTTTTCATCAAACCAGCCCATTATTATTTCAGCCACTCTACTTTTTAAATCATAGCAAATGCCGTATTTGTGCAACGTAAACCAAAGGGTTCTGTGATACAGACTGTCTCATGCTAAAGGAGATTATTAGCTGACAAATGTTTGTAGAGCTGGAAGTTACGTCATTTTTGTTCAGGGATGGAGAGGAGTTTTCTTGGTTTTGGTTGAAATAAATATACATCAACTATAGTAGGCTTCGGCATCACCCAGAAAACTGATGTTTTGTGGATAATGAAACTGAAAGTGCTTAGCGAGTTTTCAGTCAGTTACTGAGCACGTCCCCAGTTCTCACAAACAGCTCCTGCAGTGGCAAACAGCACGGAAGTTACATACTTTCCAGCTCCTCTTTGGCTATTGTTAGATCTGGCCCATTGGCTTTTCTTCAAAAGATAAGCAGGAGAGGGACTTCAGCCATTTGAAGTCCAGCTATACTTTATTTTTAACCCTTGTTTCCACATGAGGTTCAAATAGCTGGGCAATTGCAAGAGCTGAAGTTGTTGAACGCACAGTATTTAATTCTGAAAACATTAAGTATTACGTTGTGGGGCTCAGTACTAAACTTGGCAAATATCAGGTGATATTTTTATTCCCCTCTTGTCAACTTATTCTCCTCCTGCAAATCTTCACAGCTTCCAAATGAAAGGTCAATAGTAAGCTAAGAGGGCTTACATTTTTAAGCACCTGCATGGTGACCTCATCTAACATCTTGTCTCACCTGGAAATAATTATCAGTTTATTTACTATGCAATAGACATTCATCCTTTCGTATTCAGCTAGATTTTTGTTTATTGTGCCACCGGCTTTGTCTTCCTGTTACACATACAGTTGTGTTGATTTTATTTACAGTATATGCTGTGCCATTTTGATTTTATTTTGGTTGGTTGGTTGAATAAACTTGCGACACTCGAACATTTGAAGAGAGATTTGCTAAAACAATACCAGTATTTGATCCAGTTTCATCTCAACTATGATAAAACCTGGACATTTTAGACATTTATCAAAGGTCTTTTACTGGGGGGGAGGGGAAGTGTATGGAATAGATGTGTGACATGTGAAAGTAATGTTTGCTCTGAACAAACTTCTGAAAACTTAGTTGACAAAATTTTGGATCAACTTAAAAAAAAGCATGACTTTTGAAATCTCTGAATGCCTTGGTTCTCAGTATTATCATTCTTTAATGACTTTTTCTTTATTAAAATAAGTAGTTTTAAGACTTCTTTCTGACAGTATTATGTAATTTTTTTAGAGTGGGTAGATGGGAGTGTCGCTTGTATGTAACCGTACAGATGACATGTATTTGTCTATTCTTTATTATCTTAGTAGTTTCATGCTATGTATGTACCATAACCAACCTATTGCCTATGAGAAACATGTAAGATAATGTATTTACAGCCATTGTTACAAGTTTATAATGTATTTTTCTATCTTGTTTTATATGTATGTTATATAACATTCAAAAGAATTTTTTTCCTGATTGAGAAAAAAGGATACAAAATGCAAAACCCACAATTTTGATAACTGAAAAATTGCCAATTGTTTTGCAGTACTTTATTATATTGGGAGTGTTGTCTTTCTTGGGCTTTTAGTTAGCTACTGGATGAATACATTAGACATATTTGGGTTTTAGTTGGGTTTTTACATAGCTTGCATTTTAATTCTTTGGTTCTTTGCTGTTTCTATTAACCCATAGCATTATTTTAATAAATGTTATAATACCAACCTACTAACTCTGGACTATGTCTGTTTATTAACCATTACATGTTTAATTAAAATAAACAAAATAAAGACGGAAGAATGTAAAGTCTTGAGTTACTGGACTAACCCTGAAGAACGTGACCACAGATAACACAACGTGACTTGTTTTTATGTTGTTTGTCAGCTGACATTCTGCACACTACTATTAAGTTGGCTTTGGTCATTCTGGCCTTTTACCTTGGGGAATAGGTGCCAGTAGAAACGGGAACAAAGTAGCATTTTTTGAGGCATTCTTCTTGTAGAGTCTCGCCACTTGCCTTTCAGCATCTGCATTACTAATTCCACACTTTCTTTTTCTTTCTCTAAAATAATTACTGTTGGCTCACAGCAAAAGAGCAAAAGATGCCAGTGTATTGGTAAATCGTGATGGTGTACAGAAACCAGTTTGATTCTTTGTTGAACCATTCAGAGGTTGCAGTTAATCTCACAGTAATTTGTGATTTGTTGTTTTTGGCACCTGATTCACTGTTGCATCGTGTGACGTTTCTAAGCACAAAATATTTCTGGATGGAACTGCTGTACAATGAAATACAAAACCTGGGGGTTTCCTTCAGCATAAGTGCCTTATTTATGCCACGCTATTTCAAGTAACCTTTTTTTTTTGGTACTTCTGCTGTAGTATTTCAGTATTGCTTAGCTCAGGGGAGTACAACTTCTGTAAGCCAAAGGTCAGACTGGATCTTTTCCTAATGACTGCAGAAAGTACAAAAATACACCTTTCACTAAATTACCAAGCAACATCCATTTCAAATTCCAGAGCTGCCTTTATGTGATCTTTATCCCTGTGGATGACTGGAGCAACATGAATGCAGGGAATTGAAATGGTGAAAATGCTGTTTTGAATGTACATCTATGCAAATATTTTTAGGGAAATGCCTCCCCTTCCTTACAGCTACACTGTCTGAGGCTCCTTTACATTTCCCAGGTAGTTCTCCTGGATTTGTAACCTTGAGTGGGCAGTAATTACTGCTAATGTCGAGGGAGATCTTGATGTACATAACTTTTCAGATGTCAACAGATTTCTTCCTGAACGTCCATTTTTTTCCTGTACATAGTAAAATTTCAGATGAGGAGTCTGAATCTGTTCAAATTCCTCCTTTAATTTATGACGTTTCAAACTATTTATCTTGAAATACATGCAATATAAAACTTTATAAATAGAGTTCTCACAGTATTGCTAGTAATTAAAATTTTATGCATCTTTATTTTATGGACACAAATAGTCTAGCTTTGATGATGTTTGTTAGTTTTCTAATGGCATGTAGTTCTTTGTTTTACAAAAATTTTAGGTAGAGCTGAAACACCAATACATTTTGAATAGTTTCACTTGTGCAGCATTTTTTTTTTAACAGATCATGTTGCTATTCTAAAACTCAGCCACACACAGATGATAAGAATATTAGATATTTACAAAAGATAATATCAGGATCTTTTGACTGGATAATGGAACAAGTGTCATTACAGAGCAATAATTTATAAAGAATTTTATCAGAGGCACACATTTAGTTTGGTGAAGTACTCTCTCCAGTATAGGTGAAACTATTCAGATGGAACAAAACTTTAATGTTTTATACTGAAGAATACTTCTCTTCTCAGAACTACTGCTTTTCTGTGATATTTTTATCAGTAGATATTAACTACTGTCATACTTTGTCCACAGTGCATTTTCATCTCATTCTTCAGTATATGCAGTAATGAAAGTTGCTGTAAATTTTGTAGTACTTTAAAACTGAAGGACAAAGAAAAATAGGAAAACTCTAATATCTAAATAACGTACTCATTGTTGTCCACCAAAGGCATTTCTCAATTTACCTGAGTGCCTGTCTGAAAATTTAACTGTTTTATACTTTGCCTGCTTACAGGAAAGATATGAACTGTTTTTAGAACTGAATTTGAGGATGACTTCAATATTGCTAAATCACTGAAGTTAGCTTCTTTTTCTTTCTTATTTTTCTGAGGTTAAATTGTCTTAGCATTTGAAAGATTATACATCCAAGACAATTAGATAATTGCTCTTTGATCCAATAAAGTGGGATTTATCTTAGGGTACTTTTGTTTTGGTAGATCAGAATATAAATAAAAATACCATCACGCCTTTCAAAGTAAAGTCTGAGCAATGCTGTTCACCTCTTGAACTGTTGTACCGAAGTACAACAAATGTGTTTCTCCACGAGTATTTTTGTGCATATTATAAAGTGCCTTCAAGAACATCCTTCAGATATTTTTAATAAGCATATGTCCAGTGTACTGACAATACTGATCTTGTATTTGAAGATACCTTTTAAAAGTGTGTCAACAATCTGCATGTTGCAGTAGGTTTATTGCCAGATTGTACTCTATGAGGGGGACCACTAAAAGGTTTTCTGCCCTGAAAATGCAGGGAAACATTGAAGTGTGTTACCATCCATTTAGAAATTACTTTTACTTGGGGGAAGCAGGAGTATATGAAACCGAGTTCTTTGTGTCTGGATAAAAATACCAGTTATCAGAAATAGCACATTGTACAGAATGGAATCTGAGTAACACATTCCTGGGGCTGGAAGTACATAATTGTTCCTGGAATTTCTACTTTGTTTTAATGTTTGATACATTTTTCTAAAACACTGTTAATGAAATACTGTCCAAATATCACATGACCCATAACATTAGCACGTGGTAATCAATGTTGAATCAAACTGGTTGGTGAAAGTACAGTGCTCTTCCTTCTCTGTGCCTGCGCACTAATTGCAGGTGGTGCATAGGGGCTGGGGCTTAGGCACAGCAGGCTGCAGTCCTGATTTCTTGGTGCCTGCAGTTCGGGTGTCCATCTTTGACAACAGACTAACTGGGAGGAATCTGCCTCCCAAGGCAAAGATTAACTGAGATCTGAAACTCTTGGTAGAATTAATTGAAAATACAGCAACAATAAAGCGACAAATATACATATATGCTTTGACTTGTATTATGGCAGTTTGTGTGAAGCATTTAAGGTTTTGTTTGTGCAAACTAATGTATTCTGAGGGGAAAAGCAAACATGGACATTGCCAAAACACATGTAAATAAACACCATTTATGACTGTACATTATGTGCAATAAAGTAACTGGAAAAAGGTGCATGTACTTTATCCTCAAGAGAAAACTGACAGCTCTCAAAGCTATAGCTATAGTTTTATTTTCTGAAAAGTTAAATTTTATTCTGTATCTAAACAGCAGAATAAAGAATGTACATTTTTCACACTTAAATTTTCATTAATGCTTCTAGCAGTGTTATGAAAGATATTAATTGTTGAAGAGGCTTAAACTTTCATGGTTGTCCGATTATGAGGGTATACTTTGCTTAACAGTTTCTTATTGCATATGCTGTTGTTTGTAACTGTAAATGAAGGAGGTATGCATTCTATACCATAAATACGCAATACACTTCTTGCATATGGATTTGTGAATGCACCAATTCTATAAATTTCTCAAAGATGACCAAGTGATTTTGATGTTATTGTACTTTCATAGGCATGACTGTTACAATTGTTCAGAGCAAATAAGAAGAGTATTACTTTACTATAATGTTAATGTACTGGTTTGGGGCATGGTTTCTGATTACTGTAAAGAATGAAGATGTCTGCCACCCCACCTAGTGTGAACCTAGCGAGAAACACACTTTGGAGAAGAGCTAGATTATGGTGTTCTACATTTTCATTAATACTTATGTGATTATGCCTGGTTTTAGTTAGGGACAATTTCTTTACCAAGGTACTTTTTGGTAAAAATTCCTTCTACTTCATACTGCTTAAATAAAAAAATGTTTGCTTCAGCAGTAAGTGAAGTAAATAAAGTTAAGAGTGGCATCTTTAGAAGTCTGGTACCAGAGTAGGGGAGAGGAGGCTAAATGCCAGTGCTAAGGTACACTTCTGCACTCCCAGCAAGGATGAAAAATTTGGCATAATTAGTCTTCAAAGACACCTTCCATGATAAGTCTCACCAAAGTAGTGGCATATAGTTGTGTCTGAGCTAGCTGTAGTCCCAGAAGTTCACAGAATGGAGGGATGCTGTTTGGCATGTGCCACTGGAGCAGGTGGAGCAGCCCCTGCCAGGCTTTGCTGTTTCTGTGAGTGCCAGCTGTCTGTGCCCTGCAGTCCCCGGAGTGTGGCACAGCCTGGCTGTGCTGTCTCTGGCTGCTCTCTGCAAACCCCCTCCTTCCTCCATCCGGATCCCTGAGAACAGAATTGTGCTGACCTTCCTCACCTCCTCCACCAAGTCAGTAATACCTCTTTGTGGTCACGTTCATGTTAGGAATTGCATTTATGGGTCTACAAGTTTAAGTTAGATGTGGAGTTTAAAGACTAGAAATTTTTTATCAACAGACTTTATCACCATTCTGCCAGCACTGTCTGTGTGGTTTGGGATGTATATGGGGGATGGCCTGACCTTACTAGATGGCTCCTCATTATTTTAGTACAGTTACTGTAGTTCCCTTGAGGCATACAAACTTAACCATTATTAGTGTCAAAATAATGAGAGACATTCACAGCAAAGAGTACGAAGTGCAGGGTCAGAAATTACTGTCTTTCATGTTGGCATTCAGGTCTACCAGCAAAAGTAGAAAGAAACTTTATCCAACTGTTTTCTTGGTGCCCCTGTGAATTTCTCAAACAGTTAAAAGTAGACAACTGACAGCCAGTTCCTGTTGAGTTGAACTTGATAAAAAATAACAATCACAAATAATCAGTAACTCCCAAAAAAGGGGTGTGGTTTTTGTTTTTTTTTTCCACAAAGTAGTATACCATATATTTGTCCTTTTTAATTTCTGCCACAGCATTTTCAAAGTGTTCTCATCTTCAGCAATAAATAAGGTTACTACTTTGAAGAGTAAACTGAATAAACTCAGAGGTGAGGTTCAAGGAAAAAAAACCATCAAATAATGGCACACCTCAAGACTGCATCACTTCAGCAGCTTATCAGTAAGTGAAGGTGTTTTCTCTTTATAAGCCCCTTATAAGGACAAGAGGCTAAGCAGAGAAATTATTTTTGTTTGTGGAACCTTTTCAGAATGGGTTCTGTAGATTTTCAGTTCACTGAGGGTGGCCTTTATTAAGCAGGTGGTACTTCCACTGCCTGAAGGTAGGAAGTTCCCAAGGTCCTCTTGCCATAGGTCAGTCACTGAGCAAACAAGTGTTCAGTGTTGATTCTAGTTTGTTTTCATACTCATGTGAAAATGAAGCCCCATCTTTTGTATCCAGGCCTTTTTAATATCATGACAGATGTATCAGTCTGTACCTCCTAGAGCAGTGTTTTAAAGGGATTTTTTTAAAATCAAAGTTATTTCAGTAAAGCAGCAGGTTGAGTGGGCAAGAGTGTTACAGGAAATGTGTTAATAGATCATAAAGATACTGGGATCACTGTTGTAGAGTCTCACTGTGTTATGTGCACTAGAAACCCTCAATGAAATGTTTTTGTAATATTTGTTTTGTTAGTTGTCTATGCCTTTCCAATTACGATTTCCAGACAAGGTGGTTTTCATGAGAGTAAGACTGTACCTTGTGCAGTTCAGAGGCAGTGAAATTACAGGATACTGCAGATCACTCCTATGTATGTGCCTTTTCATAAAGCACAGCCTTTTTAAGGTCTTGACCTCAGATACTGGGTAAAACATTGTGAATTTGTGATGCAGGGGGCACAGTTTATTTGTTAGCCTATCTGCTAATCCTCAAATGTTCAAACATCGTTACTAGTTTGGAGATGTTACTGCATGTTAATTGCTGTGGCAAATTCTATTCTTGTTTTTAACATGGGTGCAGTCTGGAGACCTTCACATGCATACTACAGTAAATCTCTGGATCATTTTCATGATCTTTCATGAAGAGTGGATCCAGTACTGCTGAGGGGGCCACAAGGCCATTACTTGCATGCCCTTATGTGACTTTTCCCATATAACCTTAGTGATGAGACAATTTTGATTCTTTCCCTGAAAGGCAATGACTGAAGCAGATCTTCAGCTTTGTGTCTGAGAGAAAATAGGAAATGTATTCCAATGTGGACTGAAAGAAGATAAATAATAACAATAATGTCAGAGCTTTGAACCCTGTCCTGAACAGATGACTAAAAATTATTTTGGACTTTATATGAGCCAAGAAGAGGAGACAACCTTAAAAAAGAGCAGCACTGTGAAGCCCATGCTGTGTTGACAAGAAGTTCATTAGAGACTGTAGGCTGGAATTTGAAGTGAAGAAAATTAAAATTATCTCGGTCCTTGAAAAACTGGTTTACCATATCTCCCTGTTATCTTAAGCAAGCTTGTTAATTTCTCTGTTGGAAATTTTTCCCTTCTTCAGCCTAATTTGAATTTCTTGTTCTTTTATTCTAAGGTTCTGCCCTGCCCCCTTCCATGCTGTCTTGCATTTCATAGACAAATTCTCCCTTCATTAGGATGGTAAGGTGGCACAGGTCGTTCTTGGTACAGAAAGACAACAAGCAAGACTTCAGGTCTAGATCAGGATGTTCAAGTGTGACATTATTTAGAAAGCCTGTTTTACATACATGTGACTCCATTGGAGCAGATGGAAGAGAAATATTTTGATAGTGAGGGCATAAATCTAACATTTGGAAAACCTGGTTTTGAAATGCTTCTTTCATTTGTGCAGTTGATGATTTGTGCAGTTTTGGGCAAGACCACTGCAGCCAGATCCACAAAGTACCACCATCACCTGAAGTGACGTGTCAAAATAGAGAGTGGGGTCACCTAGGTTTTCATCAAAATAATGTCTTTTATGGTCTTCCAGAAAAGAAAACACCATTGCCTTTTCGTCTTTAGCTGGTTTCAAGCAACATCAGCAAAAAAGAAAACCCATGGTACCCAGAGACAATACAGCTCCCTGAGTGCAGAAGGGAAAGCACTGGTGGATAAATCCCCATGTTCCCACCATGCCCACAGTAACCAGCTGGCAGCTTGGCTGCTGGGGTCCATCTCTCATGTTCCTCCCAGTTTCCACATGCATAGCGTGTATGGCTGTCACTCTGCCTTCTGCATTCCCCAGCTACCCATAATGACAGCTACTCTCTTACTCAAGTACCTCTGGTGCCCTTGCTCTGCACCTTTGTCCCTCGGTTTCCTGCCAGTGGAATGAGGCTAACAGGAGAGCCCCAGGGGAGTGTAAGCTGTGGATGGCTGCATTCAGGACTGTAGAGTGCTCGAGCAATGCTGAGTGCACTCCAGTATCATCACAATGTCCAAGTGTCTCACGATCATGAATGTACTTAAGAATAAAGCAATGAGAGCAAAACAAAATACCTTTGATGTCTTACTTAGTCAAACCCATGACATAAAGAGTTTGCAGAATCTCGTAGGCCAGCTGAGTCCTGGTCTCAGACCACATCACCTCCGTGGGTACCTACCAGTGGTGCTGTCTCAAGAAATGATGGGCACAAGTTACTCCTGGGAAGATTCTGGTTGGACACTAGAGGAAATTTTTTTACAAGAAAGATAGCAACCATTGGAATAATCTCCCCAGAGAAATGGTGGATTCTCCAATTTTGGACACCTTTAAGGTTCAGCTGGACAGCATACTAGTCCATGTCTAGGCCTTGCTTTTACCAAAAACCAGGTTGGACTAGGGGGCCCTTGCAATCCCTTTCAACCTGGTATTGTATGATTGTGTTCATAACAATCTGAATCCTGCAGGCTCACTGGGGGTGGACTGAGCTGCATTCCAGTTTTTCACAGTTGGCAAGTCCAAGGAGAGGTGAAGGGACAGAGATGCAGTTGTGGGAAACAGCACTGCTTTTTCTCTTCACCAGTGAAATGTAGATGTGGGGGGCACTGACAGCACTTGAAACCTGGGAGGACCAAGAAAAAAATGGGATTATATTGAAAACCTGGTTTGCAGGAGTGAGATTTCCTCTGCAATCATGCATACTGATCAATACAATTTTTAAAACTGCAATGCCTTAAAATAATTAACTTTGAAGCAAGAACAACAGTTTTTGCAGCTTCAGGCCTGTAGTTGTGAATGGTTACATTTGGGATGCCAATTTTTCAGCGTGCTTTCAATTTGCTTTGGAAGGAGAGAGATAAATGCCATTTGTGAGACACAACTTTGGGTTTCTGAAGCAAGAACCAGGGTTAGCAGGTAGATATAAAACAAAATCACTTCATCAACCATATCACTAATCTGAGCAAAATCCAGCATTAACCAGTTTATCCGTGGTCACACTCAACCACAAGACAGCTGCCAACCAAACGCTTTTGGCCAACATAAGTACAGTGGAAGGTGGAGAAGTCAGGATTTACGTCCTCAGTCAAGACTCTTCCAAAGTTTTATCTTGGTGAAGTAAACCACTGCATTTTATTAGTTGTTATGTACCTCACAATGATAATAATAAATTATATTGATGAAGTAGGACTTTCACCTGCTCTGGATTTGTCTTCAGACTTCCCTGTGTGAAGGAACCTTGAAATAAATGATTTCCACTCTGGCAAGCACCTGGTTTAAAACAAAGGTGCAGGCAATGAATGAAATAGTCAAACACCTGACTCTTTTTAGGAGAGAGAGGAGCAGTAAATAATGTTGCCTTAGAGCAATTTCTCCCTTGTCATGCCTTTCCCCTTGCAGTTTGCTGTCACTAATCACCGTGAGCCAGACCGTGCATGTGGAAGAATCCTTCCAACAGAGTCAGTAGGGCTGCTCATGTGAGTAATTTGCAAAGCACTCCATCAGGGCAATCAAGCCCAGTGGTATTAGACTCATTTTGGCTATAAATTCCCCACGCAAGGACTTACACTCTTGTCAGTAAAACACTGGATGCAATTCTGGTGCAGTGCTTTTTTTATTTTATTTTTTTTCCTCCCCACAGCTTCTCATTTCTTCTCACCTTTTCCTTCACACACACACACAGAGCACTGAGAGACTCGGAGAAGCAGCAGCTTTGACAAGCCATGCTAACATTCCTCCCTGCTCTGAGCAATTCCTCTGGGCGATTTAGCAATGTCACTCTGGCTCTCAGCACCTCTTTCAAGTCAGGAGCCTCACTGCTTACAGCAGCTTGGGAAAGGGAGAGCCCAGGTGCAAAGGCAGGAAAAAAGTTCCATCAGTGCCTGGCAGCAACAGGAGAGTCTGGTTGTGCTGGTGAGTCAGCCGAACCACTCGCTCCACTTGCTTATTCCAGCCACATACAGGCAAGTGCAGGCAGGGAAAATTCCTAGCTTTGATTGTGAGGAAAGGGCCTGCTTATGCCACCACAATAAACGCTGTTTTCCCAGAATGAAATCTCACCAGGCGTAATTGCCAAAATCCTGGGACGAAATACTTCTGCTTAACCCCTGACACATCTTGTTCTTTTCACTGGGGGAAAAGTAGTCATTTATGGTTTGGTGTTTTGTATTTCTGGCTTTTTTTTTTTAAATTCAATTACCAGCTTTGATGTGTCTAAAATGGGAATAATGGCAGAGAATAGAATATCTGCTGTCTGCACTGCTATCTGTACACTTGCATATAAATAGCACTTTTGTTTCATGGGTTGGAGTAGAGGCTGAAGAGACATACTGACAGTGCAGCAGCTCTTTTCCTTTGTAGTGGATCTAATAGGCCTGCAGTATGAAAAATGCTGCTTATGCTTTGCTTTTAGTGAAACTCACTCTGTGCAGAGGTCTAGAGAAGGGCAGAGGCCCCACTTAAATCCTGCTGAGCCTTTAGACAGGCTTTCCATGTTCCCCTACGGTAGGTACAAGGATTCAGACAGTTTTGCATTCTGTTCGTGGGTAAAGGCATGTAAATAATACCTTTATGACTCAGGTATGTCTTGAAATATGCAACCTGATGGCAGACAGTTCTACTTTATTGTGCAGATATTTGTTCTGAACCACATGGCTTGTAAGTCATGAAATATTAATGGCCATGCAAATCTTCTCTTCTGTATCACAAGCTTTTCTGTGTTCCTGACCCCTGACTTCCTTTAATCATCTCCTGGGTGTGTGGTCTGTTACTATTCTGAGATATCTTGTGAACGGGGCAAAGTAATTACTTGATCCCTGCCTGCTGTAAGAATCTTTTTGAAAAGAAAATGGATAACTTCAGAGACGCTTCCTCCTTGCATTAAAATCAGCCCCACCTGCTTGCCTCACAAGATTTCTCTTTTGGTGGCCTGAATGCAGACCTGCAGTGTTCAGTGCTATTTTCATGACTGCAAAAACAGCATTCTTGGATTTCCTAGGTTGTCACCTGCTCCTCCACAGATTAATTACAATTTTTGGTCAGATGCTTTCTCTTCTCTGTCTCTCACCTCTACTGATTTTTTCTGAAGGCATCCTTACAAATATGCTGTTTTATTGTGACTTGTTACAGGAAGGCCCAATGATATTTCAATGAGCAGTTTTAGTGCCTGTTAGTTATAGGGTTATCTTAGCCATCTCCCTAATAATTGGAGGCTGAATTAATGCCTGAAACAGAATTTTTTTTTTTTTTTTTTAAGAACCGGGTGTGTATTTCTGGCAGAAATCTCCTTTCCTTTCTCCACCTGTTTTCTAACATCCCAAACACTAAGAACATGGAAGTTACCAATGTGGGGAAATGTGGAAATGCTTCTTAGCTCCCTGCCAGACATAGGAGAGGTCAGTGGTTTGGTGCCATGCAGGTCTGACAGCCAAAGGAGAAGGAGATGTACAAGCAATATGGCTGGGGAAAGAGAAAACTAACCCTGAAAATGCATTTCCCATATGGGAGCTATTTCAGTAAAGCAGTGTGATGGAAGTACAGACATGAGTAGGTATTTGTACAGTGAGCTCGTAGTGACTGCCAGGAGTGTGGTGTAACAGAGGGGCAATAATGACCACACAGCTTAATACAAGGTTAATAAATGTTGACCTACAAGTTTCTGATTTCTGGAGCAATTTTGGCCAAGTTGCAGGAGTCAGCAATGCAGCACCAAAACCACTGCTTCTGAAATGGTGGGTTTATACAGACTAGGAGGTGGGGAAGACTAGGTAAGGTCAAAACACTCATTATCAGAGCCGAGAAAAAGGAGCTGGGATACCTCAGGTGTTTGTAACGTGCCACTTTGCAAAACCTATGTGGGATGACGCATAGGAACCTTTCTGGGGCTCTGCTGTTCAGTCCTCAGTGTGGGCTGTTTCTGAGGATCAGGTGCCAGCCTGGGAGGAATCCACACCCTGGATTTTAAAGGTGCAAAGAAAACCTACCTCACCCTTGATTTCATTCAGCAGCAGGTGCCTATGTGTCTGTAACGGGTTGGGTTTTTTAATGAACAAATTGAAACACCGGTTGTAGCTGGGATTCAGTTCACTAATTTGTTTTTGTGAGATATAAATGTATAAATTAGGAGAAAAACATGACAAAACAGGCCTACTCACTTCTAAACAGTTTAAAGATAGTTTATTGTTACTAGATAGAATTAACAGGAAAAAACTACACCAAGAAAGTAAAAAGAAAAAAAAAACACATTCCTTCTTTTGCCAATTCCCCTATGCTCCCTCCCCGGAGCTTCTCAGAGCTCTCAAACCTCCTCCCAGGTTTTTCAAGAGAGAGGACAAAGAAATTAACAAACATGGAATTTCTGGTCAGTATTAGAGTCCTTAAAAAGTCCTTCCACACTCCAGGAAAAGAAAGAGGTTCTCTTTGCTTCTGTGTGGGTCCAGAACTGTCACCGCAATAGTCTATCCGATCA
>VZRO01003776.1:622543-733460 GCA_013397915.1 Daphoenositta chrysoptera
AATCCACACCCTGGATTTTGAAGGTGCAAAGAAAACCTACCTCACCCTTGATTTCATTCAGCAGCGGGTGCCTATGTGTCTTTGAGGACGTTGGTGTCTTTCTTTCACACCTTTCTTGGAGTTTTCTTTCGCCTGAAATGACCTCGGTGACTTCCAGGCCCTGAGAGAAGGGCAGACCCACAGCCCGGCTCACACAAATGGCAGTGGTGAAGCGAAGTTACTCAGTGGGTTAAAGCCTGGCAGCCTCCAGCCTGGGGACCACCCACACAGAGCCTGTTCCCTGTGCAGGGAGCAGCAGTCCCCGCTCAGGGTGGTGGAAAGCTGATGTGCCACCAGCTGCTGGGTGCTGCGGGAGTCACAGAGAAAGCAGGTGGAGCAGAGAAGCCCGAGCATCCCTCCTGGCCCAGCTGCAGCCCCGCCGTGTCCCAGCACAGGGTGATGCCTAAATGATGGTAACAAGCCCTGGTGCAGGTCTGGCTGCCCTGTAGCCTGCAAAGTTGACAATTGCTACCTCAGGTTTTGGAAGGAGGTGAGCTCTGATCAGCTGAAGGGAGCAGTGAGTAATCCTCACCTCCCTGGCTTTGCAGCCGAGCTGTGAGTCATTCCAATGAGCAATTCCAAAAGTGCTGACCTGCCCCTCTCATGCTTCCTCACTTGAGCCTCCAAGCTAACCGGCAGCCTTGGTGTGCCTTGGGGCTGCCTTTTGGGCAGAGGGGAACCTGGGACACTGGTTTTACTGCACACCTTACCAGTGGAATAAATGCTGTTGCAGGATGTCTGTGTGCCCAAACACTCGGTGTAGGTAATGAGGAAGTTTTCAGTGGGTTTTCTGTATTCCCTGCTAAAACTGCAGAATTGTTTTTGATTTAAAGAACCTTTTCCTACCCCTCACCATCAAGATTTCCATTGCACATCTCTCATTCTCTCTTGTTCACACCAACCTGGCCAGCTCTAGCTGGCTGGACTGGTGTGCAGCAACTGGGCAGAGGAGTGCCTGGGATTATTGCTGGCTTAGTCCATGTCTCTGTGTTCCTGGGGACAGCACAAAGTATGCCTGCCCCTCCTGTCCTCCCTGCTCTACACTGTGCTCACACTGCATGTTGCCTGTCCTACCACTTCAAAAAGCTGCTCCTTGGAGTGTAAAGTCCTCAATGTCCTTGCTCGGCTTTAAGCTCCACGTGTGGTACTGGCATGTTGGGGATGGTGAAAGCTGTTTGCCTCTGGTTTGAATGCAAGGCATGGGCTGGCTTGGCTGCATGCAGAAAACCACTACTGGATGTTTTCAGCAGCATCCCCTGGATGCATGGCACTATTTAAAGTGAAAGCACTTTGATCTGAAGAGGCAAGGATGAAGGTGAAGGCTAATAATGGAAGTTTATAAATGCAGCTGACATCCTAGTACCCTGTGTCTTTCATGTTGTCCTTCATTTACTCTGCTGGTGCTCTCTCCTCTTTTAATGCTCTGTTGTTTTTCCCCCTGTGAGCAAAGTGCTGCTGAGAGTAACTGGGGTAGCTGAGTTTGATCCATTTACGTGCCTATGGGTATAGTGTGGGCTGTAATTTAACACTGAAATGTGTGAAATGATCCATGAAACCTCGAGGGGGAACTGTGCTAAGGGACAGACTTTCATAATCTGTGGATTACACTCTATAATATATATATATATACACATTGTAGAGTATATATATAGCTTATGACTAATAAGGAAACCCCTCTTACAGTTAATAGCTCCTAGAAGAGGCCCATCCACATAACATTGCTATGTGGGTGGGTGGTGTTGGCACCAGCAGTGGGATGGACGCCAGTCCTGATCTGGGCCTCTCAGCTAGGCTCCTGCTCCTCCTCAGCTGCAGGACGTGGGCAGCAATAGGGGCAGCTCAGCCTAGATTATGAGAAAAGTCTGATACAAAGAAGAACTGTTCTCCTGCCCTGTTATCTGCCCGGGCTCTCCATGCAGGTGGCTTGGTTGGATGTGAGCCCTTCAGACAGCAAAACCTGTGTGAGGTGAATGTGGCTCAGGCTGAACACCCCTCAAAGCCCACAGCAGGTGAGGCAGATGGTGAGATCCTGAGTCCCTTTCCCTTGAAATGGGACCACCCCTCCCCTCCTGTCTCTGAAGGTTCCCTGTCCCTCCTGGCTCTGCTTTGCCAAGTGCAAGTCCATCTGGGAGGGGCACAACAATGCACACACACAGCCAGCTGGTTCACACTGAAACCTCATGTATTTCACAGATAGCTGACCTTCCCCAGCGCAGCTCACTCACTGCCCTTCAGATCCCTAGGGCCTTCCTATCTCACAGGAACAGGGGGAACTCCTCTGCCCCAAAATCCTCATCAAAAAGCGCTTGCTCAGAGGTAGAAGAAGGCAAAACACAGTGAGTTCTGCAGCTGAACTCATATTCAAGGAATTATTTCAAGCAGTCTGTACATTCCTTCAACTTATAATTTATTATTAACAGTCTGAGAGGAAGAAAAATAATTCATTAAACAATCAGCAAAGCATTCATAAGACATTATTGAGATCAGGTCTCAGGGAAACACATGAGCCTTCACAAATATTAAGTTTTATCTACCCTGTTAAGTCATTTTACATAGGAAAGTGAAACTTAATCCAGCTGCTCTGTCTCTGTAGCTGCTGCTCAAGGGAAACAAATTCAGATCCACCATAATCTGACTAATAGGTTCAATATCAGCTCCCTCTTATCAGAGGGAAAGGAGCAGTTTCATCTCAGTTTCTGCAGTCTGCCCCATGCTTATCTATTCCCTGGTGGCCAGGTATCAGAGCGGACCAGAGAGAGGAGTCCCCTTCCAGGGGCTGGAAAATGCCTTGCTGTGAGACCCTTGTCCCTTGCTGCAGGCAGTTAGCAGGTGCTTTCTTTTCCAGATGGGAGTGGTTCGTACTTGAAAGAAAAATTTGAAATAGTGCAATTCCTCCCATAGCTCAAATCGGTATTTTTGGTTTAGCCAGCATGGAAGCAGGAAGGCACTGCTCGGTCAAAGAGCCGCTCAGACAGCCCCTGCTCTCCCTCCACTAAGGGACATCTGGCACACTTGCCTCTACCCAATGCTACTACATTGTGGTGAGATGATTTGGTTTTGTTAAGAAGATGAAGCTCATCCACATCCTCAGTTCCCACCCCCATATGTTGCTTTCTGAGCCTCTACCATTCGCTTGCGCTGTGCAGTGATGGTCCTGTATGGGAAATGACTTAAAAAACATCATAAAGACATTTCTGGGAGCAGTGGAGTCTTCAAAGGAAAATTCTTGGGAAGCTGGAAATATGGTGGGAGGGAAAAAATAATCTTTCTCTCATTTCAGACGAACTTCTGCCTTCCTTGAAATTCCTGTGAATTTCAAAGCCTTTGATAGTCATGAAACATCAGAGGAGCCTTTATGCTAAGCAAAACGTGTGTGAAAGCTGGGCTGCTTCTGATCCCGCCAGGAGCTGCTGCACACCCCGTTCCTCTTCCTTATGTTTGTCTTCCCTCAGCTGATGCAGTCGATTTGCATTTGTCTGGGTGGTCGTGGCCGTGCCCTTTCTCTGCTCTGTTGGATGACCCCGGAGCAAACCACGTTACAGGACCTGCCTGCATGGCCAGTGGCCACCCCTGCTGCTCCCCTGTGGGCCAGCCTCGCTGATCCGCTGGGATGGCTGCACTCGGAGCCCTGGGATGCCCTGCCTGCAGCAGAGTGCACCACACAGTTTGGTTTTGTCCCAGCCTCCCTTCACAGGGTCAGCGTCAGGCAGCAAGGCCACGGCACGGGGCTTTCCTGGAAGAGCTCTGATGGCACCAGGCACAGGTGGCAGATTTATAGGCAGACAAATCACTGTGAATGCAGGTCACTGGAAAGGACAGCACAACCACCCGAGCTGGGGCAGCCATTCCTTGGAACAGGTACAGCCTGGGTACAGCCAGTGGGGTGGGGAATTTCTTCCACATAGCACATCCAGCCACAGGAGACTATGCAGGAGATGCCACAGAAATTGCAAGAGCTGCAGAGCTGGCATATGATCCCCACAAGCCACTCCTGAAGAGGGGCAGAGATCTCTGTGAGTAGGTGCAGTCCTCCCACTTCCCACACCTCACTTCCCAGCTGCTTCCAGCAGCACTCATGTGTGTTCTGTCATGGAGTCCTTCCAGAAATGATGCTGGCAGAGAACAGCATCTGGTCAAGCAAAGGGGGAGACAGACAACCAGAGAGCAGAAGTCCCAAGGGTAATGGGACTTAGCTGTTTTTCTGCCTGGGTTATGGTTATCCTGTGAAGACTGATGCATTCATGTCTTCTGTGTTCAGTGGGAGGGAAGAGGCTGCCAGGGCTGCTGGGCAGTGGCATGTCCAGGCTGCTCCCACGGGGCAGCCCCTGCTCCAGCCAGCTGGGCTGTGCCTCTGCCTCATGCCTCCCTTCCCTAGGTGCCAGCTAAGTGGAGAAGGTGCAGCCTGAAGGGGCAGGACATGGCATGGGCACCTCCAGGGAAAAGTCTAAGGAAGCTGAGTTGGGAAAAGACAGTGAGAGCACTGAGGAGCCTTCCTGCCACCACAAGCAGGCTGCAGGTGAACCATGGTGTGCAAGATGAAGAGCTGCAGGTCTGCAGCAGTCATTGTTCAATTGCTGTGGAGCCATTGGAGGGGAGATTTACCTCATCACTCACAGCTGAGGGCTTATTTGCATTTGACCTGCTCAGGTCAAATTCACCTCCAGATGTATCTGGTCCATATGGGATTGAAAGCCTATGCCAGGGCTGTCCATGCTTCTTGCTTTTCTGTCACTGCATCTGTTTCCAGGCATTCCCAAGGCTTCCCATCCCAATTTACTTCCCTTGCCCCCTTTTACTGCTGCTTTGCACCATGTTGCTTCTCAGGATCCGGTTTGTCCTCTGCCTTGCTCCAGCATGCTCCCTGCCCGTAGCTGTAGGTTCTCCCTCCAACAGGTAGCTCCGTTACTCTCAAACAAGCTGAAGAAGTAGTGGACTATTTTTGGCATGATGTCATGTGTTCCACAGCAAGTGAAGCTTATGCTTTCTGCTGGAGCAGTGTTGAGAAGAAAATTCTCCTTGATGTGAACCAATTGTAGTTTTTGAGCATGTGATTGGCACAAAGTACACAGGCAGTGACTTTCTACAAGGATAAGCTGAAATAAGGAGGAGAACAAGTTGAACCTTTTTTTTTTAAGCTACCTTGGCTGAGTTGTGGCCTTTGAACAAGGGTGGTGAGGTCCTGGGCAGGTGTGGGACACAGCTATGTGTGCGTGCAGACACAGGTATGTAGGCAGAGCTGTGAAGCATCTCATGAGTAGTCAAAGCCCTTGATGACTTTTGTTAAGATATGCCACAGAAGGACAATGTTATGACTGGAGTTATATGGACCAAGATCAGCACATAACTGAGGCAGAAGGCTGCAAATAGAGCAACAGCATTGTTCAGTTCTTCACATGACTAATGAAGCACCACTTGATAATGCTGATTGTCACTGCCAAACACAAATTTAAGCACAGCTCCTGTTCCCACCCTGCAGTGTTTACCAAGCTGGTCCCCTTTAAAAGGGATTCACTTCTGCAGAGCCTGCAGACATGATTTAATGATTAGCCAAGGGCCATGCTAAGGATGAAAGAAGCTATCACCTCAAATTACTCCCCACCCCTTCTGTGGACAACATGCGATGATTTTTGACTGAACTCTGTTTGAAACCCAGTCTACTGATTTCAACCCAGAGAACAGAAAGAGTACAGCTACCCAAGAGAGGTGCAGCTACAGCAGTAGAGCTGCCCTGACATCATGCTGCCTGGTATTGAAAGCTTTACTAAATATGATTTTTTAGTCTATGATGAACGTGTCCAGTATCTGATGCAAGAGTGCAGGTGTGGCAAGAGGAAGGAAAATTATGCTGAGGCCTGGAAGTATGGCAGGGTGGTTTGGAAGACAAATCCTCTAGAGGGGGAACAATTTAGGAAAGCTTTACTGTAAATGAAGAAAGGAAAAGCTGTGGGCTAGCCAGAAAGTCTCCAAGACAAATTAGAGGGCCGGGTCATCACCAACTGTATGAAGTTTAACAAAGGTAAGTGATGGATTCTGCATCTGGGATGGGGCAAACTTGGATGGATGCACAGAACAGGAAATGAGAGTCTGGAGAGCAGTGCTGTGAAAAGAGACAGGGAGTCCTGGTCATTGACAGGTTGAGCATGAGCCAGCAGTGCCCTGGCAGCCAGGAGGGCCAAGCCTGTCCTGGGGACATCAGGCACAGCATGGCCAGCCGGGCCAGGGAGGGGATTGTCCCCTCTGCTCTGCACTGGGGTGGCCTCACCTCCAGTGCTGGGGGCAGCTTTGGGTGACACAATGTAAGAAGGACATAAAGCTCTTAGAAAGCATTCAAAGAACAGCCAGGAAGATGGTGAAGGGCCTTGAGGGGAAGCCATATGAGGAGCAGCTGAGGGCACTTGGTCTGTTCAGCCTGGAGAAGAGGAGACTGAGGGGAGACCTCACTGCTGTTACAACTTCCTTGAGAGGGGGAGATGTTTTCTCTGTGGTGACAGTGACAGGACCTGAGGAAATGGTCTAAGGTTGTGTCAGGGGAGGTTTAGGTTGGATATTAGGAAAAGGTTCTTCACCCAGAGGGTGGTTGGGCACTGAACAGGCTCCCCAGGGAAGTGGTCACAGCACCAGTCTGACAGAGTTCAAGAAGCATTTAGATGATTCTGTTAGGTACATGGTGGAATTCTTGGGGTTGTCCTGTGCAGGGCCAGGATCTGCACTTTGATGGTCCTTGTGAGTAACTTCCAACTCAGGCTATTCTATAATTCTATGATTCATTGAAAAGTCTTTTAAAGAATCTGAATTATTTTGGGACATTGGCCTAACTGCAGACTAAGACAGGCAGAGCTACAACCCCAAGTTACTATTCTTAAGCAATAAAAATCAAGGAACTATTGGCCTTGCAGTACCCAGACAACCACCTGAGTGCTGTCAGCTCCCCTACGTGCAAGATCATTGCCTTTTCACAAAAACCTCCTCTGAGGCTTCTCATTTTTTCCTGACTCTCAAGCAGAGCTGTGTCTGATCTGTGTGGTAGCTTTCAGATGTTTTGGAACAGAGGTGTAAGTAAAACACCAAGCATTTAGCAGATCTCTCTATGGAGATGGCTGGACTTGACACCTCTTGCAGAGCTCTGGGAAAGGACAGGAACAGCACCAGTACAGAGGGGAGGCAGCTCCTCCAGGACTGGAAATAGGGAAAATCACAGAATGATATTTCAGTTGCAAGAAAAAAATTTATTAGTTGTTTTTTTTCTTAATCTACTGTGGTTACTTTCCTTCTGCCACACAAGGAAGAGGTTTCAAAAGCACGTGGAGATAACATGTCTGGGCACCCTTGGAAGCTGGTAGAAATAATTTCCTCACTTTTGCAGGGCAAAGTAAAGCATGGACGCTGCTTGAAAGAAGAGCTGGTTGAAGATTGCACCCATCCAGTAAGTTTTAGGGGAATTTTTTTCCTTGCTAGACCAAACACAAGTTTTCAAGTCTTTTTACAGAAGAGAGGTGTGCATTGCTGAAGTCAAGTTTATTTTGATTTGCGCCTTTTTCTCTACGGATGCAACAGAGGAAACATCATCCAATCATTAAGCCACACGGATTTCTTTCAGCTCTGACAAGGGAGTGGATGAAGGTGATCTGCTCCCTTCAACCCCCCACCCCCAAACGAAATTTGATCAGAAATAATCTGTCTGATATCTAGTGCAGCCAGAAAGGATCAGATGAGGGAAAAACATTCCCTTCACTGAAAACTTCAGCAACTTCTATTCAGCCAGTAAAAAAAAAAGTTATTCCAGCTCTAGATTTCCAGGAAATGACCAAATCTGGTCGGTGTATTTGGAGGCAATGTTGGGGTTTGCTGTTTTTAAAATCCCTGTATAATATTCATTATGTACATGCTTCATAATCCCATCGTAAATAACCATAAACTCCCCATTTCACAAAGTTAACTGCCCATGTGCTCACTTGCACACAGAAAAATTGATCAAGGTGCAGCCTGAGGAGTTTAGAAAGGTCATTTTCAAGACTAGAGAGAGATTGAAAATGTTGCTGCTAATCGAAGATTGGATATTTAACATCTTTTTGACAAGAAATGCAAATAACATTAGTTTCACTGCTGTCCCTCTGGCCTAGAAGTGCTGTTAAGACAGTTGTGGTACTTAATATAAATATTATCCACTGCAGTGTCCTCTGTTGTCCTGGCTGGGTTGTGCAGTGTTTAGTGGTGCTAAGTTCCCACTAGTGCTAGGGGTCACATCACCACTGCAGGTGTTGCCTTTTTTGCACTCATGCTTCTTTCCTGGGAAGCCAGCTGGAGTGACTGCAGGCACTCAGTCCCACCTTCTTCTTCCTCCTCCCTGTGTTTTTGAGCAATCTTACATTATCCGCAGTCTCTGGATAAAACTCCCTCCCTGCTGTCCTGTAAAATCAACAGACATCCCCACCCTCCCCATCCCAGTTCCCTTCCTCGGAATGCTTAAAGACTGGGAGCTCAGCACTGCTGGTGGGATTTCAAAACCCAGCCCAGGCTCAAGTGCCAGATTTGGGCTAAACAGCTGCTATGTACTGTCAGATCTACACATGACTATGATTTGCACAGCCCATTGCTGAGCCAGTTAGAGCCATTTGTTTAAAAAATAAAGAGACAGATAAATTCAACTCTTCCGCTTCTCCTAGCAAGCTGATATCATGTGCCTATCTTAAAAATGTCTTGCTCCAGAATGCATTAGAGCTAAATTATCATTTATGTTTGTCACAGGGATTGCTAATGTGTAATGAGATTTTAGAGTTAATGTTTTGTACAAAGCACTTAGCAGAGCTGGGATGAAATTGGTTCAGGATTCTGATGTGGTGTTTTAATTAAAGATATTTTCCAATCAGGGCCAAGCAAACGACTTGTCAGAAGGTTTTGTACCCATCAGCCAATATAACAGTGCAACGTTGGTCTCGCTTTCTGCTTTTGGATTTTCTTCAGGGAATTAGAGGAGAGAGCCTCTCCAAATCTCATGCAGAAGAGCCTGTCTTAGCTGCAACCCTTACAGGAGAAGAAATACATATTGGGTTCTCTGAAATCTTTCACCTGGATGTCAGTGGTCTGGTTCATTGCAGCGTGACACCAGCCCTAGGCTGCCTTGATTTTGCTGAATTTGTAGCTGTAGGCTGGTGCAATGCACCCAGGCAGACTGAAAGCAATGGGAAGCCCAGTGCTGTGGGGTGAATCCTGAGGTCTTGTCTGCTGTAGCAGCATCCTGAGCTCTGGCTGCAGCTCCTCGTCTCTCTCCTTCTCCACCGTTGGGCATGGTAGCCAGGCAGGAGGCAGGAAAAACGGGTGATGCAGATCCAAAAAGAGAAGAGGAAGGATTTCCAAGAATTGTACCTGGTAAAACCAGCATAATAATGACTGAGATGTCTCTGGCTTAAACAAACAGGCTTCGGATGTATGATTCGATGTAAACATCAAATGCATGTTAGTAGCACAACTTTTATGAACTGCTGGATAATAAGAGTCATTATTACCAAATTAACACATTCTTTTCTTAGCTACCTCGGGTCCATGCAGGGAACTTCAACCACCATCAGGTCTTAGGCTGGGATATCTGCTTGAAACAAA
Organism: Daphoenositta chrysoptera; assembly: GCA_013397915.1. NCBI lineage: Eukaryota > Metazoa > Chordata > Aves > Passeriformes > Daphoenositta > Daphoenositta chrysoptera. Next base: position 632,180 of record VZRO01003776.1, read on the forward strand.
ATCACAGAAGTATAACCAGACATGAAGTGCAGCTGTCAGGGCTGGTGTCGGACACGGGCAGTGCAAACCTCTGGCAGGAAACCAGCTGCCATCCTCAGCGTTTGCTTTGCCCATCTCCATCCACGAGAAACTCTTCTGGGCTGTGGAGGGAGGCTGGGGGGATGCAGGGAAGTGGCTCCTGCTGGGAAGGGGCAAGAGAAAGGAGTTTCCTTACTCAGTGCTCCTCACACTTAAACCTTCCTTTCTGTTCCACCCTACAGCTGTGACCAAGACTCCCCTTTTCCCTGCACCCCCTGGTTTTTGCCCCACTCCCCTCTCTGCAGGCAGTGAAGGATACCGGCCCCACAGCCCGGGGCAGCCCCTCTGGAGGCTGAGTCAGCTCCATGGACACAGGACAGCACTGCTGGAGACCCTCCCCGCGGGGGTGTGCAGCTGTGACACCACAGCATCATTAACCTGGATAATGGGACTGAGCACAGCAAACCACCCTGGATTTGTATAGCTCCATGCCATGTTTGTTTTTGCAGTGTTTCTGACATAAACCCTTTTAGAGCTGCTTAGCTGAGAACCTTTTGGTAGTATGCATTCTGCTTGCTATGCTAACAGAAAAAAGTCCTTTATATGCTCATGAATTCGAATACATTTGGTTGGTCAGTTTGTTCATTTGTTTTTTTTTAAGAAGAGCAAGGAGAAAGCTTGCATTTTATACGGTTCTGATATTTTAACATATATATGGATGAGTTTTTCTTGTATTTTTCTTTTTCAGGTTTGCCCATCTACAGGTTCCATGACTGTTTGGAAACAGATCAGCAGTAAGTAGGGATTTTAATCCCAAAAGCAAATTAGAACATAATCTGTTCATTAGCTGAATTCTTTAGCTCAGTATGGAAATTCACTTGAGTGGTGTAAAAGGATGCTATCGACTAGAATAGAGACATGAAGGTGAATTTTGCAGAAATAAATCTCATACTCCTACCTCTACTGTACGGTGAATATGCTGGATATTCTAACATTTTATTGTAATATTTTTTATTGTAACATTTTCTTTGCATAAGCCTTGTATCACAGGATCTCAGATAATTACAAGGACAGAAGGAGAGCAAGCTGCATATTCAGGTTGGCCCCTCCTCAGTGAAATAGCACCCTACTCCAAAAGACATAATACACACTGCAGCTTCACTGTGCACCTCTCGGCCGGCTGTGTGGGTGCTTTATCCACGAGGACACTGACACACCACTTAATGAGTGGCGTCGACCTTTTCAGAGACAGTGAGATACAAACACGTGTGGGGCATCCTTTCCTGCCAACCCCAAACGTTCCAAAGGCACGAGTCAGATCTCCCTGTCTCGTAAATTATAAGACTAGATGAAAAAAATGTTAATGAAAACACCAAACAAATGTGTTGATGTTCTTCTCTGCCATGAATTTTATTGAGTCTATGGATTTGAGCCCTCAGAGGTCACTCAGGTTAAATTTTAAGTCTTTTGTTCTCTGTAAGTGATAGAAAATTCTGCTGACTCATTCAATTACAGGACTAAGTTACAGACACTGGGGAATTATGGTGAACTCTCTAAGTGAGGCACCTTTGTGGTGAACCTTCTGTTGCAAATCTCTGCCAACATGTGCTGAACTGTATGAATTAAATTCTGCAAAATATGTTAGGAGATACAGAGAGCTGGACTCATATCCACAGAGATGGTGCTAAAGCTTCTGAGCTTCCTGCTCACTGCTGCCAGGATGCTGAACCAATTCATTGGTGTAAGGCTCTGTTGTGAGAGATCCCCTATCCAGAATTGTGGGGTAGAGAGGAAGAGGAGATCTGGGTTGGTGGAGAGCCAGGATAATGAGCCATGAAGGGACTCCCCGTTCTTCTTAGCATCTGGGAAGAAAGAGTATACTCTGAAGGAAGTGACCACTCCAGTGGAAAGGCTGAGGTAGTATTTACAGGATTGGTTTAGTAATGCATGAGAAAGACCCACACCTCCTTCACTTTTGAAAAAGAGTGAGTTTTCTGGTGAAAAGGCCATATTTTAGCACAGGTACACTGTGGTGTTGAGCGACAGAGCAGGGGCTTAGGCACATCTCTGTGCTGCAAGCACTGCATCCCCTTTGGCTTTAGGCAGCAGCACTACCATAACAGATTAAAGTCTTCTGCAGCAGTCCCAGCACTTGGGTTATCTGGCTTGGTGTTTTTGAGAGGAATCATTTCACAGCAACATGGAGTGGGGCGTGTGGTAGTGTTTTATTTTACAGTCACATTTTCCTCCAGCCTCTCTTACCAGAAGGTCAGTTCTCCTCTCCTCCTGCCATCTGCTCCTGAGAGACCTGTCCCTGCCAGCAGACCTTTGACACAGCTGGGAGCCCTGGTGTGAGTGAGGCACCAGCAGCAGCAGGGAGGTGAGTTAAAGCAGTGAATGCAGAGGTGCTCAGGAGCACCTCTGAGTGCTCTGAGCATGGCCTCCCACTATCTGCAGTGGTGTCCCTGTGCTTCCTGTGGAGTTGAAACAGGAGAGGTTGAGAGGGATGTAGCAGGGACAGATGAGTGCAGGGATCGTGCTTCCCTGGCACAGGAGAGGTTGAACATGAGGATGTGCTCCAGGCACATGTGTGCACATGAACCTTGAACTGTGACTCCTGAGGAGAGAGCTGCAGAGAGCAGCTTAAGGTGAGGATATTAGGCACTTACTAGGTCTGAAATATGGACTAAATTTTCAGTTTGAACCTGCTGGGTACTCAGGACTACTTGAAATCAGGCCATTTTTTAAGCTGTGGGGTAGCCAGTATCATCCACATTGCTGAGCTGTGGCTCTGCTGGACCCCTTCAGGCAAGGAGGTTCACTCATGTGCCCTCTTTTGAGCTTCCATATCTCATGATGCCTCTGTTCCCAAGGGCTCGTGTCTATTTTGACTTCATTTCAGAGTCTTCATTCGCTGCTCACTCCTATAAGGTGATGTTTTTCCCCCCTCTGCACTGGCTTTTCTGTTCCAAAAGGCTTTGGTTGCCTCACTTTGAGATGTGTCTCTTTCATCTGCAGAGACAGGGCTTTCAGACCCTCCAGGTGTCTGGCCTTGAATCCTGCCACATGTTGGGGTGCCAGAGCTGTTCTGGAGGCTGCTGCCATCAATTCCTCAGTGTCTCACTGCTTTATCACTTTTGGCTGTGCCCTCTGGCAGCCTTCACTTGGTGCCTTGACACCAAAATTTTGATACTGAAAGTGGTGTTTTCTGAGAGCACCACTTTGATTCTTCTCTCACTAGTACAAAATTATTTATTTTATGAAGTGGTGCATTTTCCAAGCCTCTGTAGCAGGACTCATCTTGCTCCAGCCATAGATTCACGGGCAGAAGATGCCAGTGGGATGCCCTGGTTCAGCAGCTGCTTGTGCCAGTGTGCCTGTTTAGCAAGTACAGATGGAAAACACTGTTGTTTTCCCCTCATTGATCACTGTCCAAAGCATCTGAGACTGCAACAGAAAAGCCAGAAGTGAGAAAAGTTTCTGTTCCCACAGCTTTGGTACTTTCTACCACATCTCAATTTCTTTACAATTTACCACGCTGTACTTAGGCTTGGCATTGTAGCTGTGTTGGCCCCTCATGACAGGTCTGTTTTGGCACAGGGAGGGCTGCAGGGACCTGCAGCAAGCAGTTGAGCTCAGGTGTAGAGGGACACAGATTTCTCTAAGCCAAGGGGCTTGTTCATGCTTTAATTATGCCCTTTTTTTTCCTTTTCTTTCTTTCCTTGTTGCTGGTGCAGGTGGCTGGAGTACGCTGTGCAGTTCCTCTGTTTCAAGCAGATAAAGACATCTCTAACTGCCAATATCTATCAGCCCTGTCCCTCTGCCATTTTTCTTTTGTTGTTTTACACAAACTTTCACAAGTGTGTCCCTCTCAAATTTCCAGTGAAACGAATAATATCAACCGAGCCTGTAAATCTTTCCCTCTGAAGAGGGAGGAAGATACTATGGGCACGGGAACGCTGCTGGAGGGGCTGAGGAAGACACGGTTGCATTTAGGCTGAACAAGTAAAGCAACTTCCCCCTCTTCCTTTTTCTCCCCCAGCAAGGTGCTCCTCTGCTGCCCACGTAGGGTTTCTGCTCCCAAATGTGGTTTCCTTCCACACTCTGCTCTTTACAAATGCAGTTGAGGCCATAATGGGGTGTGACCCACACCTTGAGGGTCCCCATCAGCCCCCTGGCACCTCATCGAGTCCAGGGTCTGAGTGCTTCATTGTTTTATTTCATTGTCTACCCAGGTAAGGTTCCCTCTCCCCCACCTTTGCTGGTTTTGCCTGTACTAAAGCATCACTGGCAGGAATGATGCCGTGATGTCACTTTCTCTTGGCTGAAGGGGATATTGCTGCCAGCCAGCTCCCCTCACCTGTCAGGGACAGCCCTGCACGCTGGAGCAGGGTGATGCTCCCTCTGGAGATTTGCTGGACCCCAGCTCCGTGCCAGGAGCATTGCCACGTCTGCGAGGTGGCAGGGGCAGTTGGGCATCAGGGTTGGCTCTCCTGCTGCTGCTGCTGACTTCTGTGTAGGAAACAATCACCTCTTTATGGACACCTGCCTGTGGAAGCTGCCTCTGAGACCTGTGCTGGCATCTGCCACTGCCCTGACAGGCCATTGTGGTGGGCACATCTCAGCTCTGTGTAAGAAGGCACCGTGGCACAGCAGACAAGCCTCTCCCTTCCAAGGCCCCTGCTTGCCCCTGCACCTCGTGACATCTGTGGGCAGAAGTGCTGAACAGAGGGATGTGCTGGCACAGCTAGAGCACACTCTCAGGAGGCTCCTTAAATTGCTGTTTTGGTCACAATCCTTCCTCAGAAACCTTCTCTTTGTTTAAAGGCAGCTAAACTCTGCTAAGTAATTGCAGCGCAGCAGGTGCCTTGCCCTTCCTTGCTGCCCATCAGTGAGTGGCTTTCCTTCTCTCTGCTCATGATGGGCTCTCTGCTGAGCACTTACTCTGCAGGACATCACAGAGGGCTGCACCAGAACCCCCCGTCCCTGCTGTCCTCCTCTTCCACCTGTCTGTTCTTGCCCTGGCATGGGTTCTTCTTACAGGAGATGTAGGGTTGTTTTTTTTCTGGAGTGCAAAGCTCCTTCTTTTTAAAACCTGTGAACTCCAGACTGCTCACGTGGCAGGGCCCAGCCTGGCTGTGCAGCCAGGAGTGGTTTATTATGAGAAATGGTCTGTCGGCTGCTGCAGACTCGCAGCAACATAAATGTGTTGTCTGCAGAAGCAACAGAGGAGTGGGGAGAGGTAGGGAGAGATTAGCTGTGAGTGGGAGGGTGAAGATATGGGGAGTGGAGGTCACAGGAAGTGTGGGTTTGAAAACAAGACCAGAATGTAATGCCAATTGCCCTGTGTTTTGTTTTTTTTAAGTAAAAAGGCAGATATCACTGGCAGGTTTTTACATTGGCAGGTGTCCAGAAACTCCTTCCAACACTATTGACTTATCTGTATCAGTTCTGCAGCCCACCTCCTGTCAGCACTGCTCATGGGGCCATCGGGAGAGTACTGTGGTGGTGTTGGGTCATTTGCTCCTCAGCTATCAGATCACAAAAAGAGGTTGCTATTTTTTGAGACTGAGACTAAATTGGAGAAAAATCAGTGGGTCCATGTCTGACCGCTGACCAAATCAAAGCCTCACGTCAGAGTGGGAAGCATCAAAGAGGATTTAAGTACTGAATATTTGTCACTGACTTTGCAGGCTCCATTGCTCTTACCCCTAATCTTCCTCACTTGCTCATGCTGTGCATGCAGAGGCAGGGAGGGATGATAATGGACTTGCAGTTGTACTTGCTGTTCCCATAACAAATGGCAGGATCGCCACATAAATTGTTTGAACATGTAACACTGCTCCTATTTCTTAACGATAAGGGCTTAGGAGCTGCCCTTTTCCAAAATGAAAGAAATGAACCAAACGTTATCTCTTTGTTTTAAAAAATGATCCCTGCAACTACTACAACAAAAAGCCATTATGATGATCCGTAAAGGTCTTGCAAGCTTTTACAGGAGAGATTTTCCACTTACCCAGTCTGGCTTCACTCCCGTTCCCTCTCCCTATTCCCAACCCACGTGGTTCAAGCTTTCTAGGGCAGTTCAAGCTCCTAGATACAGCTGAGCTGAATGAACCTGCCCTGGAGGACATGTCAGAGGTCAGACCTGGAGGGAGAAGTATCTCCTCTGGATACTGTGCCTAAAGCCAAGTTCTCTAGGTCTTCCTCCAGTCTCAAGTGCATCCATCATCAATTATGTATCTATACCCACTGTTTAGACAGGTTTCTTGTTTATCATGAAATATTTACTTCAAGGTTCTGCATCTGTTGTTAAGCCCAAGAGCAATGTCTATTCCTTATGCCGAGGAAAAAAGTGTCACCATAACTTTTCAGTGCTATGGCACAGATCTATCAGGTGGCTGGTGCTGGACCTGTGCCAAGCCATGATGAGCTGCTTACTGACTCCAGCCTGGACTAGTGGACAGAGCAGGAGTGAGTTTAAACCTGAAAATTTCTGAGTTTAAAGAAATAAACCTCTTCTTTATCTTGCATGTAATAGATCTATGCTTCTGGAGGTAGCGGGGAGAAATTTAAAAAATGAGTTTGAGCAGCATATAGAGACACCCATATACACATTAGAGTTTGCACTGATGAGTGAGGTAAAAAATGTGATGATGTGAAGTCCGTTTGAGGCCATCCCAAGACAGAGCTTGAGCCCTTGGAGTGGTTTCACGATCTCTGGAACAGGAGGCTCGGAAACTTAACCCCTTTGATTTCTGCAGAGCCCCCTAGCTGAAGCACGCTTATGTAGGTTAATGCACACACCCATTAACTTTCCCACTGTCAACTGCTGTTAGTGTGGCTGCTTAGCGCCCTGCTGGGAGGGAGATGGATGGGCTCCTCCAGATGCCGTCTGGATGCTGCTTCTTTTAGATCAGTCCCAGGGGATGCAGGTCCTTGATGGCTCTCCTTGAGCTGTGTGTGGCCAAGCAAAGAAGTCCATACACATGCTCTCTCACATTAGATTTCCTGTTTAACAACACCCCACGCTGTTCTTAGGTATATTAAGTGGAAATAACGTTTTTTCCAAAGTGGATAAGCATAACTGCTTCCCAGGTGGAAAAAAAAGAGCCACTGAGGGTTCAGAGATATGGGCTGAGCCAGCTGCAGAAGTGTGAATTAGCTTGCCAGTTATAAGAGTTGCCACTCAGCCTTGTACCTAATCCACTAGATCATGGCTGAAATCTGGAGTTGGTATGGGGAGGTGCTGGGAATGGAGGTGTAGACAAAGGAAAATGAGAGGGTGATACATGAATGAGAAGAACGAGACATATAAAGGCAAAATCCTCATCTGTCTGCAGAGGCCTTGTGAACTAACTGAATAGCTGGTGATAAGAGTGACTTCCTTCCCTGCATTCTCTATCAGGTATTTACCACGGCTGTGTCTCAGCAATGTGTTCCCCTGCACAAGACTGTAAGGAGATGGTCAGCATCAGTATGCTGCATGTAGTAGAAAGCAGGTGGATTTACTTAGCTCTATGGGTGGTAAAGAATTGGGAGCATTTTTTATTGTCGAGGCAGGAGTTAATATTAATGTGTTTTTCACTGTCTTCCTTTGGATGTATCACAAAATCAGCCTATGCAAGGAGAAGCCGGGGAGGAGAGGGGAGGGAGAGACAACTAGAGCCAGTGCAGATGGGAGGCATGGCTGAGTAATGAAGAGTGAAAGATGCTAACCAGGCTCAGGCCACACACGAAGGGCTGGCTGCCCTTCCTGACCCTCCCTAACCGTGGAGAAAGGCAGACCTTGCAGGGCTGTGACGGGAAGGGAGCACGCTCTTTTCCGCTCACGTCTGCGTGCGAGTACCGTGAAACTGTGGGGTCAGTCTCATCTTCCAGAAGAAATCCCCTATTGGCAAGGAAGAGAAATGGGTTTTGTTCGGCCCTGTACAGAGTTGCTGGGAGTGTTGTTCTCACAACTGAGCTAGACAGTTGGGTGGAAAGTCTTCCAGCTGCTGGACACCTGCTGCTGGAGCAGCTCCACCTCCGCTGCTTAAGAAACCAGCCTGTCTCGGAGGTACAACCCGCGGGTGGAGACAGGAGAAAGTATTTCCAAATCCTAAGCAACTTCTGCTTGCCTGAGGTGTTGCTGCTTTCTACAATTAATTTCTGATGTCTTGTTGACAATTACCGTAAATCAAAAGGAATAGTCAGCTGGCTGCAGTGCAGGGGTGTGGGGTACAGCCAAGGGTGTTTTGGCAGTGGATGGAGGGGAGGAAGGGAGAGAGCTGCTGCATTCTGACCCAGACCTCATTGCTGGTGCTTAACCTGGGTCTGTAGGAGGGAGAGGGGAGAGCAGCGCTGCCCACCAGTGCTCCTCTGGATGATTCCAGGGTCTCAGTGCAGTGCTGCCCTATACTCAGCCCCTACACAGCCCAGGAGAGGACTTGCCATGGTGTGGGCATCCAGCCGTGCTGGCCAGAGCAGGCAAGGTGGCTTCTCAAGGTGCTCAGAGTGCATCTAAACTCTACCAAGGAGCTGTGTCAGGGTGGAGGGTTTTACTGTGCTGGTCTGGCCCTGGCGTGGTGCTGGGCTGCTGTGCCTGACTTTCACACACACAGCCTTGGCTGTGCCTTGGGGCTGGCTGGCTTTGGCAGGTGGGTACCACAGGGATGAGAGAAGGCTGGGGGTCTGCCCAAGAGAGGGCCTCTCTCACCTGTGCTGGCTCACAGGGCTCTGTGCAGATGTCTGTCAGAAGCCTGCTGTTGTTTAGGAGAGAGGTAGTCTTCCTCACACACCCACAGCTCCCTCGTATTTGCCCAACCACCTCCTCCCCAGGCTGGGGAAAGCAAAAGCTGGACAAACGTGTCCTGGACCGAGGTGTGGCATCCCAAATCCTGGGCTGTGCTCCCTGGGGAGAAGCTCCGTGCTGTCCTATTTAGGCACTCTATATTGCCTAATGGAGTTGCTGGGGATTGCATACATCGATCGGTGGAGCACAAAGTGACACGACAACAGCTGTCACGCGTCTCTGATCCTCCCTCTCCTCCCTGAAAGGAGTCCGGACAGAAGACTGCATGCGTTTGTTGGCTGACAGAAAAGCACATTTGGCTGTGTGTCTGTGCGCCCTTGATGGCACATCCTAGAGGAGACACAGTCGGAGCCGTGCCCTTTGTGGGCAGCAGGAAAGGGACAGACCTGCAGCAGCCCCTCCCTACGGGCTGAGCTGTAGAGGCAGCTCCGACCCCATCCCGCTCCCCTGTGCTCTGAGGCCAGTGACCGCAAACACGGGGGTGGGAGGACAGTCCAGCTTTTATTTGTTTTGCACGGTGGATTTTGCTGTTTTCTGAGCTCAGGAATGCCGCCTGCTCCTCCGCCTCCTTTCGGGCAGCTGCACCTCTCTGTCCCAGCCCCAGCTGCCACAGCTTAGCTTTGCCTCCAAACACATTCTTTTGCTGGGTGCAGTGCCTCTGTGCTCTCGGATGGAGACTGGCTTGTAGCTGTCTCTGCCTGCATGGCATCTGCTTCCCTCTGCCTTTTTAATCCCTGCATTTTCCATAACCTAACATAAACGAGGAACAAATCTGGGATGTACTTCCCCAGCCAAGGGGACAGATCTGGGGCTGTGGTGTTTTACACCTACTGTGATTTCTGCAACAGTCCCTCTTTCTTTTTCTTTTCTCTTTTTTTCCAATACACATCAGACTTGTGAGAAATGTATTCTTATGTCAGTAATGTTCAAAGGCGAAAAGAAAAGCTGCCAGAAGAGAGCTTTAAAAGTCTGACATATTATCATTCAGAGCAGAATTTTCAGTACAATTATTCTGGAATTTTTCCAAAAAAATAAATTGTACAGAATTTTAAGGGAGAGCTTTTAGGTTAATGGAAATATTACTTAAATTAAAATACATCCTATTCAGCCATCAATTCCACTGTCATTGCAGCGTGTGTTTAATGTTAATGACATGCACAAATAAAAAGGAAGAAACTGATTTGTTTTATTGTGTCCAAAGCTGAGTCTGATCTGTTGAGGAAAGTTAAATACAAGCCAGAGGGGGCACAAGGCAGCATCAACAGAGGCATCGTTAAAATGTACTTGCAGAAGGTATATTGCACAGCACTGTGCATGGAAATGCTAAGAAACATGTTCGGTGTAATATTTTCAATGAATTGAGTTTTACTCTTTTTTGGTCTCTTGGTGACTTTACGAGGAGGCCTTCTACAGCTTACAGGCTCTGTCCCTTTGTTTTTTGGAACCTCACACTGGGGAGAGTGGATCCCAGATTCCAGCCGGGGCAGGTTCCAAGTTCACTCTTGGTCCAAGGAAGCAGTGGGCAGCTTGGAGGGGAGCTGCCAAATTCAGTCTGCAGTTCCCAGATGAGCTCTCACCAGACTAGGTTTCTTGCCACCTGCGTTAGGCCCTTCTGCTTCCAGCTGAGCTGGACAACCTGAGAGACAACTCCCTGGGCCTTTGGAACCTGTGCTTTCCCTTCCGGCGAAAGGACAGGTGAGTGAGAAAAGAGAAAAAGCCAACTGGCTTCTACCTCTTTTGCCTTTTGATTTATGATTTATGCTGGATTGGGAGGGGGAAAGGCAGCAGAGAAGGCTTCTCCATTTTCTAGTGTGTAGCTTGTCAGCAGATGACAGGACTCTTGTTTGAGATGGACACGAGCTTGGCTGCTCACCCCCTGTGGGGGTTTTTGTCCTGACCACCCCCTGGTGCAGGCGTGTGTCCTCGGGTTGGTCACCCAGGTGTCGGGTCTGCTGCTGCTGCCCTGGGGAGAGCCGATGCAGAAGAAGCCTGGGAAGGAGATCAGTCTCCAGCAGACAGCATGCCCCTTGGAAAGGGTGGCTCTTAGTTGCAGGGATGGATTAGGCTGGTCCAGGAGAGAGCTGCTCCATCATAGCCACTGGTGCTGTGTTGCATCCCCACCCTGAGAGTCTGCTGGAGCCCGTCTGCCCTTCTGCAATCTAGGTGCAGATAGCACCAGGGATTTTCCTGTAATCCTTGCTGGAAAGCGGGTGGACTGCCCACCCAGGGCACAGAGTTCAGCATTTAAAGCACCAATTATAAATATAGTGCCCACAAAGTTCAGGCCTGAGGTCTTTAAATAGGCTTCAGAAGGGTTTCAAGGCAGCATCTACATGGGCCCAACTGTAGTGAAGGTACTTAGTGACTCAGTTCAGGCTCCAGTCCATAGACTGAAGTATTTTATTCAACAGAATATGCCAGCACAGGGATTGAAAGGTGAGAGGGATTATTGCTCATTGGTGTCTTTCATACTTATGGCAACATCCAATATCCATATCAGGGTAACTCCAATAACAACAGTCTTTCAGATGACAAACTAGCCACTGTTTTTGAGGACACAGATTGCATCTTCAGAAACACTTCATCCTGTGGAAAGGAGTGAGTAGGTTTATCTGGCTCCCAGGGCAAGTTCTTGCTGCATTTGTCCTTCACTGAGGATCTTAGGGCAGGAGGGCCACTTCCAAGTGGAAGGCTACAAGACCAGGCCTTAGGTTTCCTTGAATCCGTGAGGGTTTTACCTGGAGCTTGTTCTCCGAGCTTTCCTGCCTTCTCTGTCTGTTTAGCAACGTGCTGGATCCAATTTCATGCCCCTATGGAGCTTGGGGAATGTTTGTAGCAAAGGGAGAAATTACTCAAATTGAATCTTGAAGTGGCTTTAAGAGAACAGAACTCCCAAGCAAGTCACCAGCATATCCCTGGGTTTCTTGTGCTCACTTCTCAGGCTTTGCTATTCAAAATGAACAGTGCTTTTCTTGTGGAGACTAAGAATAACTTCCAGGCCAAGTTCCAAGGTCAATCCATCCATCTGACTTTTTCCATCTATATGAATTAACTGTCTTCAGCACAAACTTGAACAGTGCAAATGCATCACTGCTGGAGCATGTTTAGAGAACAGCTTCAGGATGACTGAGCACATAGTTGCTTGTACAGAGGCAGGATTCCCAGACATTTTGATGGAATTGCTATTTGGGCTCAGTCACCACTGTGGCTTCCCAGTCTCTCCTTTCTTTCCAGGTTGCTCCTTTGCCACAGAACAATTATTTATTTTTCACCAGTAGCACAAGGTGTATTTTTCTGGGATTCCCTTGAGTGTTACTTGCTTATGGCCAATTGAAGAGATGTTCATGAGTCTGACTGTTGCATGTAGTCACGGCTACTTTTCTATCCTCCAGGGGTAGGGAGAAGCTTTCACTCAGGGGCACCGTAGTTCATGTACGGTGGGTTTTGTTCCTTCTTTTTGGTCCTTCTCCACATTCACATGAAATTGTTCTTGCTTTCATCCTGTTCCTCCCTTTCAGATCCTCTGTCTTGGTTCAAAGGGTCCTTGTGCCAGCAGACTAATGCACACTTGGTGCAACCAAGGGACAATTCATTCCCAGGGAAACAATGGGAAGTTTGTGCATTCTCATCATCACCAGGGGCTTCTTGCAATGGAAAATAGCTCAAGGTTTCTAAGGCTCTCTTCTCCCACAACAAAATAAGCCTGTGGGCAGATGTAAAATCAACACATCTCTGTTTTGGCCTTGAGCCCACCATAGCCAATACTGTCTTCTTTGGGAAGTGAATTCCTTTGTATTACCTCTGCTTCCCTGTGCTTGGACAGTCTGCTTTGCAGGACCCTGTCTGCTTAGTGCAGTTCCAGGGTGAAATTAGTACTTTCCTTTTTAGCAGAGTATTTTCTTCATATGACACTGCTTTTTTGGCTGGGATTGCCATTCATCACACTTACAGTAAAAGACCTGCTTGGTATTGGTACATACTGACTGCTTCCCATTTGGGAAATGAGCGTGGCAATTCTTCTGTTTCTCCTAGGGGCATGCTGAAGAAGCTATGTTAAATTATCCTAGCCTCTGGTCTGTATGATTAGAATATGTGATTACTGCCTGTCATCCAGGTAGATCTATGTAGACAGGCAGAGTAGGATGTAAGATGGACCTTCTAAAAATGGGACAGCTCATTGTTAACAAATGCTCGGTGGTCTCTTTGACCTGAGAGCAGGGCAGACCTTGTGCTTTCCTGGTTTACCAGGAACACCCGTACTGCCTGAGAGCAGGAAAATCCCTCCTGAGAGATCCTGCAGTGGTGGGAGGTATACATGCCATGGGGGAAGAGTTTGGACTCCATCCAGTATATCTATACAGCAGTCACTTGTAATCATTGCTAATCCAATGAGAGTAGTAAGTAGTTATGGACTCCTGCATAGATTTATTGGTCTGAGGAGATACCAACTGGCAGAGATAAAGCAAGGGACAATATTTACCAGAAATAAATGTTGACATTTATGGAAAACCTAGAGTGTGTGTTCACATCTATTTTGAATGTTTTTGTAAGAGATACCTGAGAAGTCTCCATTATGGATATATCTTTGAAGGGGTAATAAGTTTTTCTCTTAACCTAATATTCTAAAGGGATAGATTAAATTAAAGGTTCATTTAAAAACTATTTCTTTTCCCTTGGAAGGTGAATAATATTTTTCACTTACACTACTGCAGTCCATCATAATGTTTTTATTTGCATGTGTAATTTGGTTATCTGGTGCTACTTAATTCAAGCTCAGTATTAATCATTTCTGATGAGTAAAGAACAATCTGAGCTCTGGACCTTTACATTAAATTATAAATCAAACCCATCAAATAAAATCTTGCCCCCATTGATGTTGATATTAAAAATGCCATGGATGTCATTAGGGCTGGGGTTTTACCCAAGACTTTTATACTTTAACACTCACCTAAGTGTTTCCAGAGTCCACATTTCACTGGCCATCTGTGTGCCAGAGGCTCTTCTTGCATTTACCCAGAAACTACTCCAGACCTTAGTCTTCAAAGTCTTGTTGCAAAAATGCTGACCTGCTTTTCATATTCCAAGAGCAGAACAGGTTAAAGGAGAGAAATCTGGGCTGTCCACACCGTTTGCATTGGTGGTTACTCAGGGTCAGTGTTTCCCTGTGCAGTCAGGCAGGCATAGATTTTTATTTGCCCAGGTCTATCTCACAGCAACAGAGAAAGACCTTATAAACATGGGACAATCTGACACAATAAAGCTGGACAGAAAAGGAAACTGTCCAGTCTTTTAGAACTAATAGATATGCATGCATTTAAGGAATGGTATATTATGTAGCTGAGACAAAAATATATTGATACATATCAGAATTGTGAAGTGAAACATTGGGCTATGGATTGATGCTGTTTCCTGACTAAATAAACATCCTTTGTGGTTGGCTTGGGTTTATTTTATCTCTTTATTTTTCACTCTCACTGTTCAGTAGGGGGTTTTGGGATCCTTGGACTCTGCAGAGGATCAGACATTTTCTCCCTGTGGCACTCTCAGCAGAGCATCTTCATCCTTTGTATATTTACAGCTGACTGGGTGCACTGAAGTGTCCTTATTCTTTTTATTTCCTAAAAAACTTAGTTGCAAAGAGAAAAATCAAAAAAGAGGGTCAACTAACTGGGCAGGCCCCTGTAGGGAACGCAAGGACCTTACTTTTGTTGAGATTGCTTGGAGCTTCATTATGTTTGTATTTTCCACCTGATAAGTTAGCCAGACACAAGAAGTCATGGTTAGTTTTTACTGAAATGATGAAAGTGTTTTGTTGGGGCTTACTTAGTTTTGTGTTTTGTGTGTTTTAATACAAATCATGACCAGAGCCAGAACCGTAATAACACAAACACATAACACAAAATGACAGAACGGCCTTTTTGTTTGTTTGTTTGTGTTTTGGTGCTTTTCCTTTTTTTTTTTTTTTGTCCTGGGCATAAATTCCCAGTTCTTGTTTCCTTTTTTTCTGTATTCTCTGCTTCCCTGGAGTATTGCCACTCTGCTGCAGACACAAGGCCATAACCAGATAAGCTCTCCCCTTTGTACCTGCATTTACTTTCCCGCATCTAGGACGGAAGCAGTGAAGAGCCCTTCACAAGGGCTGTAAGACAGCAACTGTATCCAAACAGCAAGAGTCTCTGCAGGCAAAACAGAGATCATCTTCCCTGTTTCCAATAGCACCTGCCTACCCTGCAAATTAATCTCAGGGAGCCTGAAGATGGGCACCCAGAAAATGAGGTACAGACAGTGGCAGTGTGTGACAAATTTAGATTGGGAGTGATCTTTCACAGCCAGAGTTGGTACTCATTTCTGAACTCATGGGCAGCAAATACTCATTGACATCAGTGAGCACAATGGGGGCTCGCCTTGCCCACAGTTACTGTATTAAATGACCTGTAACTCAAAAGGTCTTGGATGAAATTTATTATTCTACACCAAACACATCAGTTTACAGTGATGTTTAGCTCAAGACAAACCCCGAAGAATTGATAAGCTAGTGGAAATCAGGAGAGGGAAAAAGAATAAATTAAATTGAGGTTATTTTATTATTGATTTTTTTAGTCTAAATACCTGTGGATAATTTTGTTCCAGTTCCACAGAAACAATCCCTCTTTGCAGAAGAAATTTCAGATCCCCCGGTTTCCAAAAGAAACCATGCACTTGCAGGTTTAATCACGGGAACAATGCTCATTGTTAAGTAAAGAGAAATTCTTTCTTATTTCTCATCATTGATACAGATCCTTAGCTGACCTTCTGGAGTTTCCTAGTAGTCTGCTGATGGTGCTAGTCAAGAATATCGCCACCACTGCTGTCTCCAGGTACATGCCTGTGCTGACATGTGTCTGAAATGGCTTCTTCAAACACTGTTCCATTGCTTTTTCAGTTTGGGAATTAAAATGGAAAGTGCATTCACTCCTTAATATAGAAGAGAAATGGAAATTATATATTAAAATATTTAAAGTGGGTAAAATAGCAATCAGCACAAAGTGAGCTTGGTCCATTTTTTAAAAGCAGCCCCCCCAGTAGCAGGCAAATTACAGGTCATCAGACTCAGATCCAGTCTCCCTTCTCATTTTGATGAGATTTTGTGGCTCTTCCATTCATTTATGGTAATGCATCAAATTATGCTTTAAGAAAGTTAGAAATGAAGACAAGAGATGCTGCTTGTTGAAAAGTATTTTGCATAATGCGATGACTTTTAAGTTTGGGTAATGCCAAAGATTGATAATGCAGTCTAGAAGCAAATAAAATGCTGACATGTACTCTGCAAGCTTTTCTTCCATAGATAAATATCTTTGCTGCCACTGATATGTGCATCTTTGTCCAGCTTTGTCCGGCTGCGTGCTGTGGTACAGAGCCATCATTTTATTCTTTGGACAGATAAAAGTTCTGAAATGTATAGGCCAGCAATTTGTTATACTTAGTGGCCTGAGAGAGATTTCTGAATGTTATGTGGACATATCAGAGCAAAGAGATAATGTGATGATCAAAATCAACATGTATAGGAGTACTTACCACGGAGTATTTTGGTGTTTTTTTTCTAGCCTGAAACTAGGTAACCCTTCAGACATGTATATTGGTAATAACAGAGAGATGCTTTCATAACTGCAAATGGCAACCCCACAAGGATCGTACTGCACTTCAGCAAACAATCTTTTCTCCAAAACCAGTTGTTTAGAAAAATCATTAACTAATTAACTTGTGCTTCCGTGAACAAAAGGCACTTCAATTATTATTTTCCCTTGTCTTTTTGGTGGTTTTTTTAGAGGCCTGTTTTTTGTCATATTCATTCTTCTAACTGTATTTGGTAAGTATATTACCATGTCCTCTACCTGACAAGTCATCTGTAATACCATTCAGAGAAATGGTGGCTAAAGGCATCTGTGAAAGAGAGTGGTTCTGTTATTTGCTGGGTCTGCTAGTCACGAGGTGTCAGGACAAAAAGGGAGATTTCACTTCCCTGGTTCCTGTCTGCTGGTGGGTATTTTGAGAGCTCAGGCAAAGCTGTCACTGAGCCAGTGCAAAATCCTGTGAGGGCATTAGGACCGAACCCATCCATCTCCATGTAAAGACATGGCCCCAAATGCCTTGGGTCAGCTTTTCAGGGGAGCAGGGAGCTAACAGCTCAGCAGGAGCAGTGGTGATGCCCAGGTCCATAGCAGTCTCACACTCTCTGGGTGTGGTCTGTGAGGCACAAACTCTGTGACCCCCCCCCAAAACAAGAGACCCAGCTAAGTGGGTTGGGAGGCTGGAGATCAGTGTCCATGGAGGTTGGGTGACCAACATTCAAGCGCTGCTGGTGAGGAAATGCTGTGGTACCCTGAGGTCAAGCAGTGACCTAGAAAAAGCTGAAGGTCTTGATGTGCCATGGTAGAAGGCCAAAGCACCATGTCAGTGTTTAAAAGCAAGTGTTGCTTGTGGTAGCTTATAAATATTATATTTGTCATATTTCCCCTTCCCAGTAGACCTAGATACTAGGCAGGTTTAACTCCATTTAAAATCTGCTATGTCTATGACTGAAATCATAATATTTATGCAGGGTAGTTTTTCAAGAAGCTTAGTGAATGTGAAAACAAGTTCCTGGGTTTTCCCCTTTCATGGAAGCAAGCTGAAGGTCAGATTTACAACATCTCAAGCTACATTCTGTGCTCATTTACACAGCTGTAATCTTGAGTTATGCCACCGAGGACAAGCAATTGCTCCAGACTTACAGGATATAACTGACAGCAGAATTTAGCTTGGGGTTGCCAAAGCTTGACAGAAAAGGAGCTGCGAGGGTGGAATTTGGTGCTCGTGAAGTAGCTTGTGTATATTCAAGGAATGCATGAGCCCAAAGATTTATTAGTAGTGTTTCGGAGCATTATTGAAATTAGGCTTAATTATCTGTGTAATTTGCTGGAACCAGCATTTTAGCATTTTTGATCAAGTATATGCCATTAATTTTAAAAAGAGATGTACCAGGCTGCTCTCAAAAAGGGAAATAAAAAAATTTAAAAAGATAGCCCACCATTTCTGAATTGTGTGTTTCAAAAGTTTCAAAGGTTGTTGTTGGTTGAGCCCTTCTCCCCCCTTTGCAAACAAACAGTCCATTTGCAGTCTAATCGTATGGAAAAAAGTTCACGTCACCCCCGAAGGTTATTCCAGCAAGCAGAGAAAAGAATTGTCTCCTTGTTCCCAGGCTTGCCTGGCTCTGCCATCCCTCTCCCTCTTGTCCTTGCTCCAGCCCCATTATGCCATTTGGAAATGGTGCTGGCTGTCCTTGGATGAAGGAGCAGAAGACAAAGCTGTGAGCAACAACCAACCTGCTCCTTTGCAATGAAGAAAGTGCAAGGCTCCTGTTCAGACCTGCACCCCGTTCTCTCTGTCCAGACATGCTCACAGCTGCTGCTGGGTTCCAAGGTATCATCTCCATGCCTAAGCCACTGTTTGTGCAGTGGCTTCTTGCCAGCCTTCTGATGCCCGTGGTCACCTGAGCTCCTGGCAAAGAGGAATGTTCCTGTGCAGAAAACAACAGCCATGCCAAGGTGCAGTGCACCTTGCTTTTCTGCTGGTTTCTGTGGAAACTTTGGAGAAGATCGCTTGCTACTCTCTTTGTCATGCATTTAATAGCAATAATGATGCTTCCCTCTTTCTGAAAGTGTGCTTTGAGGATACAACCATTATTGTGTATGAATAGCTTGAAGCTTACATGAACACTAATGTTGAAGGCAAGAGGAATGACAACACAGCCAAGTTATTAGCTGTCATTTTGCCAAACCTCTGCCCAAAGAAGCCTTTGGTTTAGGACAGCTGCAGAGTGGTGGGGTTTTTTTGTGGTCAGCACTTCTCTAGTTCAGATTTTCACTTCCTTTTATTTTTTTTTTCTTTATACCATCTTAACCTCTGCCTCCATGTGGGTCTCCAGCAGCACAGACATGGTCAGCATGCCATTTTGGGAGGCAAGCAGTAAACATGAAGGGGGGGGTGCAGTTATTGGAATGTTCTACACACTGGCTCAAACGGTGGAGAAGCATCAGCTCAGACTTTCCCAGTAAATGATTAACTTTTGTTTGCACAGAGGAGAGGGCCACAGTAAGAATGCAATTAATTACTCTGGCAGCCCAGCCAGGCCAGCAGTCCGCGGTGCTCTCGCTTGCAGCTCCTGGCTCTGCAGGTCTGATTTGAGAGTAACTAATTAAATGCAGGTGCAGGCTAGCAGACTTGTTGAATTAATGCACAGTGTCTTCTTTTCGGTGTTCCCAGGCATTTGTAGCTCACAAAAATAGAGCAGGCACTTGGTGCTACAAATAATAATAGAGTCCTGATGACGGAGGTAATTAATCCTTTATTATTGCGGTGTGATAGGCTGCTGCTAGGGCTGTCATTCAAGTACTTCTTATGCAAAAACATGTCTCAGAGGTGGAAGAACATGGAGCAGGAGAAAGACAGAAGAGCGAGCTAATGGACTTGCTTCTGTATGAGCACAGATACATCTTCAGGGTTTTGGCAAGATTGTCAAGACCTGGTAGTCAAAACTCAAGACCAGAAAATCTTCAGTTGGCCATTGTCATTAACAGGCTACTGACTCCAGTGGCCCTTAGGTTAATCTCAGTGTTGCTCTTCATGATGGTCAAGGAGGTGATTGTCTTGCTTCAAGGGAGATTGGCTCTGAGTGGAGGTAATGCAGATGTCTAAGGAGCTGCAAAAAGACCAAATACTGTTTAGGGTTATTTATTTCCAATAACAAATGCTGGTCCCCTCACTGGTTCTAATCAAACTCCAGGACTCAAATATCTTTTCCAGCTAAAATTAAGGGTAAATTGTGAAAATGTCAGTAACCTTCTCTCTTTGTTGTCATTTACTTGCTTGTAATACCCCTTCTTCCCAGACACAGGAATTTTGGGATTTTAGACATGTCAAGGGGGAAACAACCTTCTGTGGTAGTAGCCCCAAGGAGTGCCAAACATTAAGATGCTTCAGCCTCAACACAAGGCAAAACCCGAAAACATAATGTATGTGTTTCCTTTAAAGACAGGGAGCGATTTCATGCTCTTCTTGTTACTTCATGATGAAAATAGTCCAACGCTATTAGGAATGTTTATAGTGGGAAAATAATGCCAAGTCTAATAAATGATCGGATAGGACAGACCATGTTTTATTCAGTGTGGGAACCAAACACTGCCATATTGTACAGATTTGCTGATCTGGAAGAATTGTTCTTGCCTTACAGAATGCAGCTCAAAAGCCAAGCACATGAATATGACAGTTTTCTCTTTTTTTAATGCAGAGAATTTTAAGATAGAAACATTGCTTGGAGAGTTTTCTAAGGGATTCTCATCAACTTACGTAATTTCAGGAAATCTGAAAAAATTCATTATCCTGCCATATTTTCCAGTGGCTTTTGTTTTCCTTGCATCACAATTCTTATCCCATTAGAGACAAATAGTATTCAAGTATTTGGATGAGGGCTAGTATTCTGCTACAAATTTTAATGCTAACTCCATGGTAGGGAAATAGCTGAGAGCAGTTCTTAGAGCAAGGATAGTTTCTGATTCTTTTCTTCCTCTTTGCTAGTTACCTGAGGCCCTGTGGGAAATTTACATGGTAGAGTGTCTGCCCTCACAGGGTGCATAAAAGGTTTGAAAAAACACATTTCTACCACTATTTGTATCTTACAACAGCAAGAAACATTGCTGACCTTATCCTGGCTGTTGGTCCAGATGGGAGAGAGATGGGGAGGGTGAGGCCCTAAATTACTGCTCAGCTCATAGAGAATTTAGTTCTGGAGTGTGTGTGTGTGTATAACCATGTATTGTGCCTGTGACAAGCATGACTTTTTGTTTTTTGAACTCCATGCCTCTGAAATTTCCAGGAAGCTGCTCTTTGCTGCTGACAGTTGCTATAGGGGTGATGGCAGCAGTGAGGTGGTTTTTTTTCATGTCTTCTTGTCTTCATTAATTTCCAGTGTGTCATTTCAGCTGAAAATACGCAATTGCCATTAATGTGTTCAAAAGCATGATGTTGGCTAGGTGGTTATTTATGTCACAGTAAATATTTGATGAGGAGGTGTGTTATTTTTAGCCACAATCACAACATATTATTGAAATTTATAGGCCTGAAATAGGTCATCTAACACATGATCATTTGTTACCTTTATGGTTTCCTGAGGGTTTTTTCCATTTTCCTTCCCAATTTGAACTGAAAAGGTGGTGATTCAGAGTGTTGGTATAGGATGTTGCACACAAGCTGCATACTGGGGGCAAACATCAAGCCTCAAATCGCAGGACCCAGGCTGATGGGGCATGCTGCAGCCACTGAAGCAACAAACCCATCAAGGCTGTGCAAATACGTGAATGTACAAATGGATCTCAAGGCTGTGATTTTCATATTCCAGCAATCACTGCCGTAGGAGTGCATGACTGACAGCACAAAGGACTTAGATTTACTGTAGAGAGATGTAAATTGATAAGCCAGTAGACAGCCATCATTCTTCCTTTATTCTCTCTCTGTATCCCATGTCTTTCTCTGCTGGCATAATCAAAGCTGACACAGTGCATTCTATACCAAGTTATATTTTTCGTAATTATAAGACAGTACATGAGATCTGAAGTTGTTATTCAGGAAATGGCACAAAGCTCACTGAAATACAGGTTTTCAGATTGATCCTCTGATAATATTGTTTTTCACATAGATTCTGGATACTCAGATTCTACATCTATGTCTTTAAGCTGTCTGGGTGCTTTAAGAAGGGATAAGTACAGTAGAAAAAAAATGAGGGAGCTTTTCCTTTTGTGCAGAGGAAAAAAATATACAAAGCATGAGATACTGGCTTTCTTTCTCCTTACCAGCAGCTGAATCATTTTGCCACACTACTTCTAAAAATGTTTGTAGGGAGCTGACTTGGGGGGAAGAGTTACAAGAATTCAGGAAACGAAAAGAGAGATCATCCATAAAGATGCAGATGAGCAATCAGCCCTCCCCTCAGCTGACTGACTGGTGTGGCACACCTCTCATGTCTTGAGGCCGAAGGGTCCTTTTCCACTGATTCATCTCATTAGGCTCAGCTGCCTCTGACTTGAAATGCAATGTTTTTAGATCTAAAAAGAGCAGACTATGAGATATAATGGAGTTGTCATAATACAGATTCATTTGGAAATCTCATTTTACCTCAGGTCTTAAAAAGTGTGGTAAAATCTGAACGCTAATATTTTAGTCCTTTGACCTCAAATGCATACACTGAAAATTCAGATCCCATCTGGACCCTGTGACTGTGTGACTTGAAAGAAGGCAAATGAATGAAGCCTTCCATGCTCTGGAGCTCCAGTAGAGAGGTGCTGCACATCACCTGGGAAAAGCCCAGTGCTGTGAGTAATTTTCCATATACTTTCATTTTAAAATTCTCTGGTATTTTAATTGAATTAATAAAAAAGGAAAAGAGAAGGAAAAAGGATATTTGGATTTTTTACTTAAGACAGATTGAAACTAGTTGGAAAAATGGGATTATCTCTCTTGATAAAAATCGAGATTGTTACTTTTCATTGAAAATCTGTTGTCTCTTTCAATGTCAGACTTTTTTTGCACTTCCAGAAATAAACTGAGAAGGCTATAGCTATACGTCATGGATGTTTATGTTCAGGTCTTGTCTGCTCACTGGGCTCCAGACTCACAATATCTCAAGTCTTGCTTTGCCTCACTAACCTACATGCACAATGACCATAAGGCAGAAAGCAAGGTCTTTCTCTCCCTTTCATCTTTAATACAGGGAACTTCTTATATCCGGTAGCTCCTCTGCTTAAATATAGCTAACAGGTAGTTTCAAACTGGCAGAATTTATTTTTATTTTTTCTTAAAGTTATTAACTCAGGTGCCAGAATTGGGAGACTTTTTATATTAAATTGCTTCTTAGTTGATGGAGAAGGAAAGATTCTTCTGATGGGAGATGTAGATCTTGGGTGCCCTTTGGAGACACCTGGTTCTTGATGGAGATGGTACCTGGTTTCAGCATCTCAATTTTAAATGCTTCCAGTTCAGCAGGATGGACCTAGTGCTCTTCATGCTGGTCATGCACTCCTGTCAAAAGGCACTTCCTTCTCTTAGGGCAACTCAGGGAATTACTAAAGAAGGAAAAAAAGTCCAAATATTTTTGGGTGTAATTAGTGAATAAGGCAGCTTATTCTAAAGACTAATAACTTAAGTGATAGTGGTTGTCTGACGTACCCTTAAAGATGAATCCCCAGTTACTCCCATCAGTCTGACTACTGTTTAAACCTCTCACTTGCATGTGTTGATTGACGCATTATTACTCCTGTCAGTGAAGGACTTTTCACCAGAAACCATCTTTTGGGGTGGTTATAAGGAGTACATTGGAAAAGAATTGGAATTTCTCTGTGATTTGTGCAGTGGATACATAGCTCTGTAAGAGCTGCCCAATTGGATACTGCCACATGATTTTGCATAGGTCACTGAAAAACTCTTGGAATAGCTATGCCGAATTGCTGCAAGCACAGATTAGTTTCTAACACAGAAAGAAAAAGGCAAGATCTTATTACAAATTTCCTAGGCCATCCAATTCACAGGGCATCCATGCCAAAAATGTTTTTACTGGACTATTTTCTTAATAGGGTCATTATGTTTCCTTCAACGTAATTCTTAAAGAAAGGGTTTACTTCTCACTTTTTCATGTCTATGTCTCTGGCAGGAACAGGCCTTTGGGAGCATCTTAGGAGTGAAAGTGTAAGAAACCAGAATGTGTGCTGCATGTTTGTTGCTGCATATTCCTTCAGAATTTGCTTTTAAAATGCATATTGGTTACAAAATAAACCCGAATGAGCCATTATACTCTGGTGTGTAATTATGTATTTAGGACACATACTACACACAGCTTTAAAAGAAATCTGTATGGAAACAAATTGCATTACATTTGCAAATAGCTGAAGGTAGTTGAACAGCAACACCTCAAGCTTTTCAAAATACTGAAGTCATTTACACCATTTTCTGAAGTAATTATCTCCCAAGCGTCAGATTCCAGTTTCAATGCCTTTGCTGCAGAGGAGCTGCAGAGGCCTCAATATAGCATAAAAGACCTGGGCTTGGCTGTCTAACAGCCCTGATGTAGATTTAGTGCTTCTGCTGCTGTTCCATGGAGGAGCAGGACTGGTGGCCTTTGGGAGGGAGGCCTAGTTGGGCCTAACACCCCGTGCTGAGAGTGGAGACACGTGCCAAGGACAGGCACCCCAGGGGCAAGGGTGAAACACAACTTCCTATCTCCCCAGAGATTTGAGAGGAGCAGAGATTTAAGTCTTGGTTGAACAGTTCCGTGATTTACTGGAGTGTTGCATTTACTTATGTGGCCAGCCTAGAGGATGGAGAACCCTCTGGCTTCTTATTTCAGGGTTCTGAACTGCCACTAGAGCAAGACAGTGCATCTCTCCAGCTCTGACAGTGTTGTACTACCACTTATTTTTCCTCTTTAACTGGTACTTGGCAAAGTACCTGCCTCTCAGGGGGCCAATCCTTGGAAATAGCCACACGTAAGAGAAATGGCAGCAGGCACCCGTAAGGAAGCTGTGTGCCTGCCTGGGTCGATGATATGGAACAACACCAAGCGTGCTTCCCTGCCTTGAGATAGCGGTTCCTGCATTAAATCTACAAAATGCCTTTCTGTGCACAGTGCAGCTGGAAATGTTAAGAGTCACGCTTATTAGCACTGGCACATATAAAGCAGAGCTGCAGTAAATGAGTTAAGTGTCCTGAGGATTTGAGGACTGGGGTGTTGTTTTTCCTTTTCTGGAGCTGAGCACTCGAGAGACTTTCATTAAACCTGGGACTTGGCAGATCCTCATGCTGATTCTGCCACTTATTTGTTGTTCGGCCTCAGGCTAGTCACTTAACCTCTTGCCGCCCTAATTTCCCCATCTGGAAAATTATATTTACTTACCTCTCCTGGGGATTGCACGGGGCTTAATGAATGCCTGCAAGGGATTTGAAGATCCTCAGATCTGAGATGATACAGGACTGCAAAAGATTCACTGCATGTGCAAGGAGGAGGGGATGTGTGCCCAGGCGGGAGAGCCTGCCTGCGCTCCTGGCCTGGAACCAAGTCTGAAAATCTAATCAGCAGGGGAGGATCGTGCTCTCTGTTTTAGATTAAACCCTCTTCCTTGTGGCCTTTTCAGATTTGCTGGTAGAAAAAGGAGGCAAGTGACTGAATGGGAAGGAGGGCAGCTGAGGTTAACTGCTTTCTCCTGTTGGTCCCCTGGATCTTTTTGTCAGTGCAATAACAGCTGGATCTCCCAGGAAGGTAATGATCTTCCTGGATACTCCATCTTGCTGCAGGCTATTAGAGAAGCCAGGCAGCCCCGTTGCTGCCCATTTCTTTAGCAGGAAAAAATGAACCTCTGACCAAAAAAAAAAAAGTTCCTCCATATAATTAAGCAGCATTAGAATGAGGCCTGTGCCTTTGCTGATGAACTTCAGTGAAAGCAGATGGTCACAATGGTATTAAAAACTAAAGACTTCAGTCAAGCTTTTAATTGAAAACAATTGGACCCTGCTGGATGGTAATTACCTTGGCTGCTTGCAAATAATATCACAGCACTGCTACCTATGAAGGAAGAATGGAGACTGAGTTAATAAGAACTGCTTAATCTGCATATAATAAACAAGGAGCATCCAAAACTATTTTCTCTGGTAGCTTCTCCCCTGCAAGAGGCTTTCAAGTGGTTAGCAGTGTGAAAAAGAACACAGAGTGGCAGAAATTGAAACGTGTGAAACGTTTTCTGGGTTTATAAAATAACTTGAAGAGCCCATCTTCCCTCATCTCCCTCCTTTTTTTAACAGCTGAAATTCCAGATGCATCTGAGAAAAACTGCAAATTACAATAAAGTGGGAAAGCTCTAGATTATCCAGAATCCCTTCTCTTTTGAATGGCAACAGGAATGACAGGCTGTGTTTATCTTGTTTTATCTGTTTTCTTCTTCCCTCACCTGATCGACTGGAAGGCTGAGGCCTTCTAAACACCCAGAGTATTTTTCACCATGTTCTTAATTGGATTTTAATGATCATTAACTTAATATGCCTTAATGTCTAACAAAGCAAATGTAGTATGTGGCATATTTGCCTGACAATTTTCTCATTCTTCTGCTAGTGCTGGGATCAGATGAGGGTTAGAGGGTTAGACCACCTAAAAGGGTCAAGTGCTGGTGTGCTATGTATTTGTTGACATAACATGACATTAATACTGCTTTACGGTGTCTTCCCTGCTATGGAAAAGGACCTGTATTGCTGTGGATATGTGGGTGGAAAAACCAGTCCTAATGTTGTCTCTTTTAAACACGGGTCCTAGATGTGTATAGAATGAACCAAATCTTGTCGCTTTCTGTGTAAACACTATTTTTCATGTGGCAGTTCTCTTGGGCATCGCTTTTTGTTCCCTTATGAGCAGGCAAGATGCCTTGCTGCCCCAGCAGACCTCAGAAAGCAGCAGCTACTGCAATTTTGCAAAATTAATGAGTAGCTGTGAACTGCTAGTAAAAGTGATGCAATGATTTTCCATAACATATCATTTTAGAAGCAGTGACTTGAACTGCTCTTTCTTTTCCTATCCAAATATTTGTCTTTTCAAGGCACCAGCCAAGAGTTTGTCTTGTCTTGTCTGGCAGTATGATGAAATGAACTTTTCCAGTGTGTTTCGTCTGGATTTGATGATTTTATGCCTGGAGTTCAACTTTCATTCACTTAAACGCACCATGATTAACAACAGAGAGTGAGGTCCTGAACATGTGAAAGTCAGTAGAAGTTTTCACACTGTTTTTGGTAGGATTTTGCTTATTTTTATGTAATCAAAATATGCTTAAAGTTTTATTGCTGTAATGCCTCTGAAACTGCTTGCTGACACAGTCACACAACATAAGTGTATTTCATAGAAACATTAAAACTGATGGGCTTAATTCCTGTACTGCCATCTAAGTTGAGGTATTCTCATTTGTGCATAAGGACTTACCCTTTGCATTTGCTGCTGGGCTCCTGGAGAACAGGTCTGTGGCTGATGGGGCTGGTGTCCTGCTCTGTCTCCTGGCTCTTTTTTTCAAGCTGATGGCAGGGCCTGAGCAGAATTTTGCTTGCAGCCTTTCCAGCCCTTCATTTATCAAAGAACTTGGGACAAATTTGAAACTAGGAAAGGCCACCTTTCAAAAGTGTCTTATGCTATTGGCTGTGGTGATTTTATCAGTTTTGTAACACCTACTTTTAACTCTACAGAGCTTTACTTTTAACTCTGCGGAGTATAATCTTACTGTAATTACTGCTTGCAGCTTTAAGGGACCTGGTGTGGATCACACTATTTTAAAGGCATAAGCTCTATTGATCTAAAGTATTCTGAGCGATAAACAGCTGCTCAGGTTGATTAAAGCTGAAGGGAAGCTGAAGCATTTAATCAATCTCCAAAGCTTCTCCAAGTATATTGCAAAGCAATTGTGATTATTGCTATTATATGACAAGCTATATCATAATAAAGAAAGAGGGATCATTTTTCTTGGGAGCATTTAGAGGTGTTGTGGTGCTTCTTCTCAGCCTGCCTCATGCTGTCACCTCTGAAGCTTGGCTAAGTGACAGAGCATGCCAGCTCAAGCAGACTAATCTTGAAGGGAAAATACAAGAGCAGGGCCTTTCAGCTCCCCAGAGTCTTTTCTTCCTTGTGTCTATCTGTGGCCGACAGCAAGTGTTTGGGGAAGAAAAAGAAGAAAGACGCAAGTGTACAGTAATGCTGGCCACATTGTAACCAGCTCTGATCCTTGCATCCTGCATAGCTTGGAATGTTCTGGGCTGTGGGATATGTTTGTGCCTGTCCAAAAGTCCTGAAGGCACCTTTCTTTTATTACTTTTTTTAATCACTTCTTGAAACTTTCTTTGGACAGCCTTGGGCTTCATACCATCCAATGGTGGTGCATCACACAGTGCTCTCACATGGTTTTGTAAAATAGTACTTTGTTGTTGTTGTTTTTCAACTTTCAGCCTGATGTTTTCTTTTAGTGCCTTCTTACTCTTCTGTTAAGAAAAGCAATGGATAATAGTTATCTGTTAACCTTTTCTATTTCATAAACACAGAGATGGCTGCCTTATCCTGCTCTGTTTTCTCCTTTTCCAAGGCTTAATTAGTCTTTTTTTTGGAATGTGACCCATTTCTCTGACCATCCCTTTCATGTCTGCATCTGCCACCTTTCTCATTTTGCTGCACGCTCCTCAAAAGGGTGTAACCAGAATTTAATATATTACTTTAAGATGTGGACTTTTCTAAGTTTATTATTTATTCCTTTTTCAGGTGTTCAATGATCCATACTTATTACATAAAACATACATATGTATATACATAACATACATATATATCATGCAGTATTGAAGACATGGATATAAGATTTCTGAAAACTAAGGTGCTGCATGAAATAATCTTAGGTTTAAAATTCATCTTATGTTGCATTTAAAATGTAAAAATGGGTAGTCTATAAACAGAGAAGGACTTTTCCCCACAGAAAATATAATATGAAAACAAATTCATAGATAAGTTTATTAAACAAAGATTAATAAATAAATAGACAAATTAATAGATGCGTTTATTAAACTTTCCCCTTGCTGTAATTGCAACAAAGAAATTATAGTACTTTAGCCTGGAGAGGATAGCATTTACAAAAGCTAACTTTTGTGGAGGGTGTCTTGTGTCAGTCCTCTCAGTGCTTTCTTTAGTCTTTCTCTACCGAAAATAGTCAAATTGTCTCTCAAAACCAGAAAGTCCATGCTGTCTGAAGGGGCCTGCAAAGGTACACTGTTGGGAGCTTTTGCTTTTGCTGAATGCACCCCATACAGGCAAGTCAGACCCCTTTGGGTTAGCAGGCAGACACCAGATGGCCCTTCTTTTGTTTCTCTATTATGATATCTCTTTTGAAACTTTGAGATGTTTGAAGCTTCTCATGACCTTCATATGAAACCTTATGCATGGCCCTAGTGTGCTAGAGGCTGAGCCTGGTGCAGTCATCTTTGTTGCATAAGATTTCTATTGCAACAACTGTTAAACCTTCTTTATAGTGGTTTCACATGAGAGTCACAAGTCTTCCGGGAAGCTTCTCCTGAGTTTCATTTTATAATGGTGTGAGAGTCTTGTGAGTCTTTTGAATGTAGGTTTTTAAGTGAGAGTTTAGACCAGTAAATAAAATTTTAATCGGTAAATCTTGAGGTCCTCCGTGGATGGAATGCTTGCCCTGTGAAAGGAGAGGGTGAGTCCTGGGCCTGTTCAGCTGGAGGAAAAGAGAGATACAGGGAAGCCTAGGAGCAGCTCAAGTCCTTGACTTTGATTAGGGCTAGTGTGCTGAATGGGTTGGACAGCTGAAACTACAGACCGAGCTGTCAGAGGTTTCCCACTGGAAAATGGGCCACAGCAGTCTACTGGCAATAGCCTTCCTTTCCTTAGGATGCAATTTGAGGAGCATTTCCTTTGCACTCCTGTGTTAATTTAGTGGTGCCAGCAACTGGTACAGCTACATGGCAAATCATCAGGTGAACCAGTTCAGGTTAAAAGTTATCCTTTTTTTTTGTTCATTTGTTTTAACCAGTTTTAAAATTGATTCCTCCCACAGCTCCACGACAATTCATCTGGGTGCCACTGAGGCACAGTGCAACAGTAGGAACAGCCATCAGGGAGTGCTTCACCTGGTGCTGGGTTTCAAAGAGGCATTTTTCAGACTGGCTTTACAGTCAGTTTTTAAGAGCCCCCTGGAAACATCTCCCAGTCCCATGGCTCCATGGATTGCCAGCTGAAGATGACCATTTGTGAAACTGGACTTCAAGCCAAGTCTGTGACAAAAACAGACTGCAAAAATGATGAATCACTGCTGCACAATACTACACTTACGCTGTTCTGCCATTTTTTGGGTTGCAGTCTAACCATCTGTTAATTGGCCCCATCACACATTGCTATGGGCTGCTGAGATTCATTGTAGGCCTACAGGACGATCAATGTCTCCCGAGCCATTCAGGATGGGGCCTCGCAGCTTTTCAGGTCCTGCTGCTGTTTACATCAAGTGCACCAAGTCTGGCTATCCCAGCTGCCATCCTCTGTCTGACTGCCTCAGCCTCGTTGCTATTTTATGACCAGAGATTGTGTCTGAGCAGGATGTGAGTGCATCACCTGCCTTCCAGAAAACCAGTTTGTGCCAAGGAGGACAGGATTTTTAGGCATTGTGACTGTCAGTTAACCTCACCTGGAAACAAAGTGTGATGCTTTGCGTGGGGTGGGACTGACCTGTACCCCAGCACTCAACCCTGGCATTGCTTTCACAGGGATCAGAATAATTCCTGGCCAAGCTGAGACCTGCTTCTGTTTATGTTCCTTTCTAAAACTAATCTCTCTTTTCTCTACTGCACATATTTTCACATTTGTGCTAATGAAAGCGCTGGATTGTTCCAGGGGATCGCATGGAAAATATCTGTGAGCTTTGGCCATCTCTCTGAAATACTACAGTCAATTTGGTGTTTGCTTTGGCGTGTTGCTGTGAAAGATTGTAGAGTGCTTGTGTTTATACGTGTACAGGGAAAGAGGGCTCCTGCTCATTGTGTCTTTGTGAGGCTGCCAGACTGTCTGGCCCCATCTATTCTGCTGTAAGTGAAAAGAGCCTCGCGAGCGCTCGCTGCGTGCTTGGACCGGGCTCTGCTAGGTACTATGCTTGGAAGCCCTTCTGTCAGCTTGAAAAATATCTTTCTTCCTGAATAGTGTTTACTCCCTGTTGTTACAAATAACATGTAAGATTGCTTGTCAGTGAAGAAATTTTTCCTTCTTCCCTTTGTTTCTTCTGTGTACTGGGCAACTTTGCATACAGTGCATTTTGGTGGCCCTCCTGTACCAGGCAGCCAGCTGCCCTTTGAGAACAAGAGAGGATTTTCCATACAGAAGAATAGGAAGTAATGTGTGAAAATTCGTGGTATGATGCAGCCCTGGTTGAAAGATTTGGACACTGCCCTTGACAAAGGACTTATTTTCCTCCTGTGGCCCACTGCCTTCTGAGGTAAGATAAGACAGAGATTTTTCAGGTGGAAGGCTTTTCTGTCCAAAGTGGGATTTCTGTGCTCTGTGTAAAGAGATATTGTCCAGCTGAAAGCTCCTACAACTCACTTTGAGAAGATGAAGGATGATTTCAGCAACCACTCTGTTAATTTTCCTGTCTACAAGAAAGCTTGTTTTGAAATTTAGTGATATCTGTGTGCTCCTGCTGAAAAGTCATAGGCCACAGGACCTGCACTTGACTAGTAATTATAAAGTGCTTTGATATTGAACGTGGAGTCTGAACAGCAGTTTGTAGAATTCGGGTCTCCTTTCCTTTTTCAAGTGACAACAACCATTTATCTCAGATTTCCTCTTCTGAAGGAATATTCTGGAAGGAATAGCTGGAAGACAAATGTGCATTGATGGGAATTGCCAGGTACCTGGACCCAACCTGTAGCCTGTCTATCCTTGAGTCTTGTCTGTAGCGGCACTGACTGTTTGGAGGAAGGAAGATGCAAATACTGCTGGAATGGCTGACTGCAACTAAACTGCAAACAAACTTGCCCACTGCTTCCTGGAGAGCTCTGTCTCAGCTTTTGTTTCAAGCAGCGATTCCGTTAATTTCAGCAGGGTAGGTACAGTAGCTGAGATGCTTAACAATTATTCTTTTTGTTTTCTTTCAACTGTCAAGCTTTGCTGGCCAGTTTTGCTTTACAAAGTCTGTAAGTAGGGAAGATAGGTGTTTTCTTTTGTACGACAGACATGAAGGAATGAAAGGATTCAAGACTGTAAAACCTTCATGAATAATTTAGGCTATGTTTCCAGCAAATATCCACTCTGCTACGTACACACTGATACTGGGCTCAGACATTTTGGTATCAGCAACATAGCCAAACCCCGACGAGCCAAAAGTAACTACACTTTTATTCAGTGTCAGCCATCAATCTGTTTCCAACTTTCAGGACATACTCTTGTCTATTAGGGGCTTCTGCTTGAGAAACCTGGCCTGTGAGCTTGCAGTGAAAATAGACAGGACCAGGCACATTATCTGCACAGAGCTCCCCTGTGAGACTGTGCAGCCCAGCCAGCCCTGTTCCTCCTACTGCTGTGCTTCGTGTTGCTCTTGTGAATAAACAGTGCTGCACATGCTCAGACCAATATACAGACAGTTGGCTTCTCACTAAAGCAGCTGAACTACCTGAGGCAGGAATGGCAAGCGCCTTCTCAAGAAAACCAGTCAGTGAACTTCTCTGTGTCTTGGCCTTTGTTTTGAGGGATATTCTTGATATTATAAAGATTGAGGAAAGCCTAGAAATTTGCAGTTGACTGGTAGCCTACATCAGATTCTCTTAGTCCTGCCAGAAATGCCGTGTGAGACCTTTAGGCAAGGATTTTCCCTGTTGTAGCCTTTTAGCTTTTTGGTTGGGGGATTTTGCCTAATATTTGGAAATACTGAGAGCAAACTCTAAGCAGGCTCGCTTCGTCAAGAAAGCACCTTATTAAAGCTCTGCCTAGAACAAATGGATCAATTCCCCAGCTGAAGGGCTGTTTCATACAGTGTCCCTCAAAGCATTGACCACCCTAGCATCAACAACCAGCAGGGTGAGGAATGACCAGCAGGCCCCTGGATTTCACCAGTGCTAGGATTAAACATTTGTTTCCACTTCTCAAACCACCGTGTCTGAGGGTTCAAAACACCGCTGTGCCTGCTTGCATCCCCCCTGCTAGGGCATGGGCACATGCTTCTGTAAAACCTGTCAGAGGTAAGCTGCTGCTGAGAGCTACACAGCACCAAGTGCAGCCCTGTGCATTCGAGAAGATAAATGAATCCGGAGGAAGATGCTTTTGCTGTGCTGCTGCTATTTCAATGTGAAAGTGAGACCCTGAAATGCTCTGTTCTACTTCAGTAGCTCTAAGAGGAGCCTTTCTCCAGAGGTCTCCGGTACCCAGACTAATTGAAATAACTCCAAAGGGCTCTTCTAAATCTAATTCCTCCCCCATGTTTTCAGTGTCCTTTTTTTTTTTTTTTTTGCCCTCCTGTCTATACCCTCTCTTGAACAAAAAGCTTTAAAATTCTTTTTTTGGAAAGGATTCAAATGTAATTCAGATGAAGTTAATGTGAAGTCAAGGTTGATTGCTCATCTCCCTGAAACCACCAGCAGTGGCTGAGTGCTGGCGAGTGTGAGACAGGAGTTCAAACATAGCTGGGAAACTTGTGAGCGAGCTGAACAAAGGGTGGGCTGGAGGCTGGGGATCACTGCTCCCCCTCCCCCCGTGTGACTTTCTCAGCTCACGCTGAACCCTTTGATCACTGTCCAGCACGGGGTTATGTGGCAGCCTGGGCTGGGGCCAGGGATGTATACATGGGCGGAGGCTGCTGTAATCTTCGTATGCCCTTGATCCACCCTGTACCCTTATTTCCACAAACACTGTCGCATATCACAGCGGGGTGCATCACTGCCGGTGCTCCTTCAGCTGAAACGTGGGACTGTCCCTGCCAAGCACAGCTCCCTTCTCCAGAAATCTCTCTGATAGCAACATTTTGAAAAGTGTGCCTGTATTTTGTAACCATTACTCTATTTTTGCCAAGCACATTTGTATTTGACACTGAAATATAACACTGAGTACAATAGTGCTATTCAGCACACGGAGTTTGTGTCTTTCAGAAGTGGCTGTTCTGGGAGAGCTGCACGGGCGAGCATGGCTAGCTTGGGAAGGTGCTGCTCACGACAAGAGTACTGCCAGAATCTTACCTCTGGAAGCACATTCTCCAGACCACCTGCTTTAGGGCAGTATTTTAGCTCCATATCCCTCTAATAAGGATTTTAATGCTGAGCTTAGTGACTATTAAGAACTCTTGAGTCCAAGATAAGTTCTTACAGATGTGCTACCATTATCATTCATACTTAAATGTTGACACAGTAATCTGCAAAATGAGCTGAAACTCTTGAAGAAAAAGGCTAATGGTCTCTGAGGTAAAGTGGATGAGAATCAGTGGAGAGGCAAGCTGTGGTCCCTTGTGCTTTTCAGCTGCATTTGTTTGTGGCCATTCACCACCAGAAAGTGGGAAGAGGGACCTGGTTTCTCCTGTCTGCCATTACCACTGTGTCTTCGGATAAATTGCCTTCAGCACAGTGGCACAAGTAGACTTTTGGTGTTTGAAGAGTGCCTGCAACATGTGGCATATTGGATCTTATAAAAACCTCTGTTTTCTATTATATCCTACAACAAAACTCATATGGGTTCCACTCTTCTGTATTTCTTCCTTTCTATGTATTTTGGGATCATCAGAAGATCCTAGAGGAATCACCACTCCCTATCACAATCTCTTTGGCTAACTCCTACAGAACAGTCAGGTATTGCCCTCTTGTTAAGTGACACCAGGTTTTCCCAGGCAGTAGATCCACTACTCCTAGCAGGTTGCACAAAGGATGTTGCAACCCTGCAATTATTTTTCTAGTGCAAATGCTGAAACTGGTCGAAGAAGATTTAGAAATCTACCACATCTCTCTTTAGCTCCCCCTTCCCCGCAAATTACTTCAAAGGTCAATGAAATGCAGTATTGTCCAGACAGAGGAAAAGTAGTGTCATAGTCTCCTCATTCCTGCATGTTTCAGCACAACAGGGCCAAAACAATACACAGGCAAGTGCCTGGATCATGAGATTCTGAAACTGCCAGGAGCCTGCCAGTGGTGCAGCTCAGAGTCCATCTGGAGCCACCACGAGGGGCCAAGATGTGTTGAGGCAATTGCCCGGGGCTTGGGCCTGGGTAGCAGTCCATGCTGTGCGACGGGGATGCAGAAAAGCAGGTCTGACCTGGTGCTGCGGCTGCTGATGGGGACCTATGGGACTTCTGCCCTTCCTCTCCTCTGCTTACAGGGAAGTTCTAGCCAGGTGAGCTCAGCCCCTGCTCTGGGACAGTAGTGCTTGCTGCTCTGCTATGTAAGAACATCCCCTATCCTGCTACTCTGGTGTAGTTACAGAGGTAAAAATCCTGTTGTAGATAAAGACAGACTATTTGATGCTCAACCAGGGAATAATCAATCTCTTTGCATCAGGTAGAAGAGAAGCTGAAGGAGCCTGGGGCACCTTTATGCCAATTTACTTATTACTGTATCCACACTGGGAATTGTGGTGCTGCATTAGGACAGAGGACAAATGCCCAGGGCTGCTCCCTGAAGAGTGCCCTGGAGCTTGATGTCACCCCTGGGGCAGCCCCCAGATTGCTCTGCAGCATCCATCAGCCCCAAAGACATGGATGAGGATGTGGTCCTTATCCCGGGCCCGAACTGCAAGTCAGCGCTGAGGTGAGATGCTGTGGTGAGCAAGGGTTGAGGGGAAAATGCCTCTGGTTTAGGAAAGCTACCTGCCTCTAAGATTATTTTGAATGTTCACATTTTTTATGCAGCATTTTAGAACATTTCATCTGCTCCTGTTTGGAATTCAATTCCTCTCCCTTTTAATCAATAGCAGGCCTTAACAAAACAATATCTCACAGGAGACAGAAGCACACGGTGCTGAACAAAGCAAAAGAGCCACTGGCTTACAGCAACAATTGCTGCTACACAATGGGTTTTCAAAGCTCAGTATATATTTTGTCCCTAGTGGGAAAACTATAACAAGACTGAATTAGTGGCTGGGCTTGCCAAAGGGAGAAATTAAAGTGTGATGACTTGTCTGACACCTTAAAGTACCTTTATTTATTTTGGGGGAGAGGACAGAATGGGGAAATAAGATGCCTGTTAGGGAAAACTATTTTCTGTTCCTTTCCAAAGTGTACAGCAGATCTGCATGCCTAAGGGCTTAATCCAGGTCAGGGATCAGGAATACCTTCTGGTGGCTCCTGAGAGAAGCTGACAAGTGTGGGGATGCTGCCCACAGAATTGGGGAGGCGCAGGGGTGGATGTAGGAGTGTGGCTTTCAAGGGCACGATGGTCTGAGGGTCCCTTGTCGCTGTCAGGGGAGGCTTGGGGTTGGTTTGCAGGTGAGGCTGCTTGGTGAGGGAGAGAGAAGAGGGAGACACTGTGTGAGAGCAAAGCAAATTCCCTTCCCTGTACATGGCTGGTCACGCCTGAGCTTGCAAACTTAGCTTCTCATCTGTGGATCTTGACAGCTCCTTGCTCTGGCACTAATGGGTTTCAAGAGCTCCCAGTGAGCTGTAATCACCTTGGTTCAGGGCTCAGCTTGCACCTTTACAAGCACCTTCACCTCTTGCTGTTAACCTATGGTCTCCTCTATTCGGCAGCTAAGCTTGTAAATTCATGTAACCAAATAGCTGTGCTGTTAACTGCCTGCATGAAAGTGAACAACACATCCATCTTCCAGTGCCCAGCCAGCAGCCTAATGACACTGCTCACCGTGCTTGTGGGCAGCCTTTCAGACATAACTAACTCTGGCACTGCAAAAACAATTGTTTCGGTGCTCACACAGGCCACACAGCTCATCTGGGCCGAGCAGGGAGGTTGTGCAGGCAGAAGGCTTCCCACGGACTGTCCCTGTGCACCAGTGCCCTGTGCCATCGTCATCACATTCCATGGTCTGATGGCTGGCTAGGGAGAACTTCACCCTGCTGGTAAATTGTGCCTCACATCCAGAGCAGCAGCCTGCTTGCAGTGGTTTTATTTTGCGTTGTGATTGATGCTCGAGGAGTGTTTTTTAAAAGGCATGCCTCAGTTTTGCTGTCTGTAACTTGAGTGTAATTTTCTAAAGTAAAGTGCCACCAGGAGGACAGGTACTAATGAAACACTAAATGGTGCTGAGGTTTTCTGGCCTCTCTAGATCCTGCTGAAGTCCGTGGCTTGAATCCTCTAGTCTTGAAATTGATCTTGTCAGGAAGATTGTCTGAATGCAGACCTGGTTTCTTACGACCGAGGCATGCAATTGTTCTGTGTGTGTGTGTAGATGTGTCAGACCCCTTCCAAGTTGTCTCCATGACCTAATTTCTGCCCAGCGAGGCAGACAGATGCAGCGTTCATGGAAGTAAATCCTTAAGCTCTGAAGAAATCATCAGTGCAAGCTCTTTCTCCTGCTTCTGCTGTGGAGTAGGCTGGGCTGCAAGTTCACCCTTTGCTAGAGACCCCACAAAGGAGCTCAGCTGGGGACACCACTGAGGAAAACAAGGCTTGGCTGCTTCCACTGTTGCTTGTGTTACTACTTGTTATTGAAGGAGAAAAAGTGCAGCTTTCTGTCTGCAGGTAACTTAGAGCTGCCACTGGCAGAGATCTGATATGTTACCTTCCTCGCCCCAAAGCAATCACAAGCAATCAAAGTCGGGAGCACACGAGCTGACAGGGTTGAATGGTCATTGCTTTTCTTTACTTGCTGGCTGCTTACCTGGTGCACCAGGCACTACAAGAGTATTCCTTAATTAACCAGGCTCTGTCCTGGGCGGCACATGTGCACTGCCAGTGGGCATTATAAAAGCGTAGTTATTGCACTTTGGCTTGGGAAAAGCCCCGGTGCAGTTGTATTGTTAAGGAAACAGTCTTGGAGGAAGGGAGAGAAGGAGACTGGTCCCCACTCCAAAGGCTGTTTGTTGTATTAAACATCGCAGAATCTAACCGCGGGGGAGGTGGAGGGTTAATTTGAACTGCCTTTGAAAACATATTTGAGCAGTGCACAGCAAGATCGCAGGGAGAAAATGTTTATAATCTGTATCCTGCTTCAAATTGTATCGGCACCGCACTTCAGCCCCACTGCCAAAATTAGCTGCAGTCACCAGGAAGCAGCTGGTGTCCCAAGCATGAGCCCTTGCGCTCAGCCATCGCTCGGTAGCTTTTCTGCAGTTATGAAGAGAGAGCTTTTCCTGGCTATTGAGCATCACCTACTCTTTGCCTTTGCAGCAGCAGCAGGAAACGTCTCATATGTGGAGGCTGATCCAGTGTTCTTAATCAGGCACAGTTCCTGCTGATTTTAGCAGAAGAATTGTTTCACGGTGCAGAGTAGAAACGTGCTCCTCAAGAAGTGGACTGTCTTCTGTCCTCTCTGAAGGAGGGTGGGGAATGCACTGCTCTGCCAGCTGTCTGCCTGTGCGTCATCAGAAGCGTAGGCTATGATACACAGTCCTTAAATTTAAACAACAATATTAGGGATTTTGTCAAGCTAGGTAATATTGAATCCAGGGTATTTGTCGATTAGCTTTGCCATCCATTAAATCCAGGGTGCTTTCAGCTTTTAATTCACTCTGCATAAATTAGTGCACTTCTTTCCTTCGTGCTTTTGAAAACGAATAGCTGCTTCTCCCTCCTGTGTGGACTACAGAATATTTGAAAAGTGGCAATACATTAATTTCTGCCCCAGTGGAGCTTTGCAGGAGAAACAGCCCTTTAGGTTGTTCTGTGGCCACAATACATTTGAGAGAATTGGTGTCAGAGCTTTTTGTAATTATTTAAAATATTAAGTAATGCAAACTAACAGAAACAAGGGAAAATAGTTGGGAAGGGGAGGAATTCCTCTGCTGTCTCTGCTGTTGCAGGTTCTACTCTGACGGGCCAGCTTTGCATTCCCCAAGGTAGACACTTCTATCCTGTCTTTGTGACTGTTTTACTTCCCTCTTCTCCGGGGGAGGGGGAAATGAATAATTTCTGCCTTCCTCCTGTTTCTTCACCTTCATCAGGAAAGAGGAGATGAACAATGCCAGGACCCTGCTCATTCTGTTACTCTTTTCCCTTTTCTTTCTCATCACCAAAAGACGGAAGAGGGAAATGACGGCAGGCACTCAATATTCACTCATCTTATCAATCCCGCTCTTTAACTACTTTTGTTATGCAGTGGCATGATGGTCTTTGGCTTGTTATTTACAGGCTGTTTAATTTAAATGTATCCCCAGCAGGGAGCCAAAAGATCCAGTCTTAGAGCTCTTTCGCAGGATTTGTCTAACCACGCTCTAAATTATTTAACATGCTCTGAACTGTTTGGAGATTTTTTTTCTTCTTTTAAGCACTATGATTCAAAACATCTGTAAAAAATCACAAATGACCTTCCATCTGGGCAACAGCTCAGCTCTGTGTTGAACCTGGGTAGGGTCAAGTGTGTGAGCTGTTTCAAAAGCCTAAAATTCCTGACATGGTGAAATTCTTTTCCTACTTGTTTGTTGACAGAAGATGGGAAGGGAAGGGAAGGCAAGGCAAGGCAAAGCAAAGCAAGATCAAGATGCTGTGCCGCTGGGCCAGAAGTGAGTAGAACATTTTGTTACGGAAATAGCCACGAAAATGCTCCTCCCTGCATTAGAAAAGCAGCTATTTAAAGCAGGATCAATTGCCAGTCCTCTTTGCCGCTGTTGTCATTTGGATGTGGCATGTGCAAATAATATTTCCTCATGAAAAAAAACTTCCAGCAATGACAGCACTGCTCTGGTGTATCCTTTCCCAAAGGGGAGAAATCAGCTCATCCCTAGAAATGGCGTCTCCCTCTGAAAAGAAACCCCAGGATCTGGGTTTTGTTTTTCCTCTAAGACTTTAGGCAGGTGAATTTTGACCCCCAAATGACATCAGAGTGGTGCAATTTCTAAGACATATTTGGGCACTGGAGTTATATAGGACAGTGCTCATGTTAAAGTAAAAACACACGGAGAAAATGAACACACCTATATGACTTAGAGCAAAGCCCACCTTCCCCGAAGATATGCATAATAAAACTGGCAATACATACCTTCGAAAGAGATTGCTTTACCTTTAATGATGTCAGTGAGGAAAAATCCTTTTATTCTTGGCTAATCACAGTGGGGTGATATCTTTCAAAAACCTGGAATTATCAAACAGATTTTCCAGGGAGGTGGACCCCATGCTTGGCTTAAGCACCCTCAAACTTTTCTCAAGTTGAAATTCACATCTGTATCCCTGCTCTACAGCTCAAGCCTGCTCCTGTTTGTTATTGTTTGCATTGCTTCAGGGCCCACTTAGGGATTGTACAAAATGTTCTTTTTAGAAAAATAAATATTGAAGTGTCCATACAGCATTTGAGAGAAGCACACTCCTTTTGTAAGGTGCTGCCATCTGATCATTGGGAGAGTACAGAAAAGAAATCCTGGGGGCACGCAGGGTGCTGAGGCTTGGGGAATAAATGTTTTTACAGTATTAGGGGCTAGGAGTCATCCTCATTTCCACGTAAGCCCCTGTGCCAAATGAAGGGAGAGCATGAGACCTTTGAGGAGCATTCATGTGTCCTATGTAAGCAAACAGAAAGAACTCACTTTAAGTTCCCTGGGCACAGGGATTGGAAGAGATTTAGACCTCCTGATCCTGGATTTTAGAGGTAAGGATCTGTTCCTATTCTAGCAAGTCCTAGCTGAGAAAGGATTGTTAAGCAACCCTGTTGCTTAGTCCTGAAGGCTGTGAAGATGCAGCAGAGTTGATGGAGATGCCAGAGATACAGATCATCCTCTTGTCTCTCCTGTATTTATCTCCTTTCCTCCAAACTCCTTGTTTTATTTTTATTGGGATTTTCTTTGGATGAACCCTATTAAACGCATCACTAGCACTGAAATTTGCCGATGCCAATAAACCCATCTGTTTTATTAACTAACCGCAGTCTCTGGAGTGTTTCTCACTGGCTGAGACACGAGCAGCCCTTTCTGCTGTCTCCAGCGTTGTGTGTCAGCCCAGGGAACAATGGGAGCGGACCCAGGAGGTCGCTGGCAGGAAGTGCTGCTTCCCCTGGATAATTAACCGGCTGGGAGACTGAGGGATGAAGATAGCACGTAAGACACACACAGTACAAACTGCTACAACAATAAACAAACAAACCAACGACCATCACTTCCTTTTCTTATATTGTTAAGGCTGCTTCCTTAACTCAGGTTGCCCCAAACCCACCCCTCAAAAAGCAGCCTTTTAGGCTCATGAATTCTTAACCTCTTCAGTGCCAGTTCTTGCTGAAGGCATAAATCAATTTTTGCCAAGATGATGGCCAGCACAGGGTCTATGGCTCCTCCTTGGGGCTTGCTGGATAAACTGGAGATTCCTGTTTCTGAAAGTGTTAAAGGCACTTTAACCAAAAATTCAATGAAGAGAGATTTAATTTGGCCATAAGGCTGCATGGTTGTAATACCCTGGTACCAGGGCTGCTCCTCTTGTAGGTACCGGCTTCCAGATGAGCAGGTGACACAGTCTAGCTCTGAAGAGGTTACTTTCCAGAGAAGCTGGCCTCAGAGCCAAGACCTGGAGGAAATCTGGATCAGGGCTTTGTGTCTCAAACCCAGCTTTCATATCAAGCCATCCTCCCATGTGCCATTGTTTCACCATCTCTGTTAGAGGAGGGTCAGCTGCACAGCCAGTGCTTGCTATCATATACACCAGTGAGCATCCAGTTGCACACTTCCACTGAGATCCTCTCCTCTGACTCCAGCTGGACTTATTTCCATGGTTTCCTCCCCCATCCAAACCATTCTTTGGAGAAGTTGCTGTTTTGTTTTATTCGAGCTGCTAACACCAGAATTATTAAAGCAGAAATCGGGCAGTGGCAATGCCAATCCCCATCTCCCTCCAGCTAATTTTTCCAGATGTCTCATTGAAGAGCAGTCAGACATTGTCTTTGTTTTTGTGCACAGAGCATCATGTGTGTATTTATCCCATGGAGGCCACTGCTAGTGGCACCCAAGAGCTGAGGTGACTACGTAGCCCACTTCCATCACATATTGATACCAGTCAGTGGATCTCATTTCACCCATGTCCTCAGCAAAACACTGCCAGGGAGAAGGTGCAGCCAAGCATTGTTGGGGAGAATTAAGCTAATCCTGCTGGAACTGGGAAATTTGATTTTCAGAAGAGATGCTGATGTTTCTCCTCATCAGCCTGCAGATTCAGAGCAAGGTGGGAGCAGTGGTACTCAGGACAGGGGCCTGTGGCCCATCCCTGGACTGGCCCCTGGCTCCTGGCAGCACTGGCAAAGGCTGTCCTGGGGCAGGTCCTGCCTGCTGCTGAGTGCTCCCAACTGGCAGCTTATTTGTTATTACTTTAAATACCCACTGTTTGTTCTGGGCACAGCAAGAAGCCTAGTAAACTGAAAAGGTGACATTTAAAAAATGAAGTCTCTCGAGTAGATGTTTAATCTTTCTAATGAGGAAGTAATCTGCTAAATATCATGTTTAACAGTTACACAGTAAGCATACATCATACAATCATAGAATTAACACTCAGAGAATCACAGACTCTCAGAATGGTTTGGGTTGGAAAGAACCTTAAAGATCATCTAGTTCCAAGCCCTGTGCCATGGGCAGGGTCACCTTCCACCAGACCAGGTTGCTCAGAGCCCCATCCAACCTGACCTTGAGCATTTCCAGGGACGGGGCATCCACAGCTCTGGGCAAACTGTCCCAGTGTCTCACCACCTTCACAGTGAAGAATTTCTTCCTGATATCTAATCTAACTCTACCTTCTTCCAGTTTAAAGCCATTCCCCCTTGTCCTGTCACTACACGCCTGTGTAAAAAGTCACTCTCCAGCTCTCTTGCAGACCCCCTTAGGTACTGGAAGGCTGCTGTAAGGTCACCTTGGAGCCTTCTCTTCTCCAGGCTGAACAATTCCAGCTCTCTCAGCCTGATTTTATAGGAGAGGTGCTCCAGCCTTTTGATCACCTTCATGGCCCTCTGGGCTTGCTCCAGCAGGTCACACCTCTCTTATGTTGGGGGCCCCAGAGCTGGATGCAGAACTTCAGGTGGCGTCTCACAAGGGCAGAGCAGAGGGTCAGTGTCCTCTCCTTTGCCCTGCGGACCATGCAGATACAGTTGGCTTTTGGGGCTGCAAGTGCTCTCTGCCAGGTCATGTTGAGTTTCTTGTCGACAAACAGCCTCAAGCCCTTCTCCTCAGGGCTGCTCTCAACCAATCCCCTGCCCAGCCTGCACTTGTGCTTGGGATTGCCCTGACCCAGGTGCAGGACCTTGGCCTTGTTGAATCTATGAGATTTGCACAGGCCCGTCTCTCAGACCTGCCAAGGTCTCTCTGGATGGCATCCTTTCCCTCCAATGTGTCGACCACACCTCCCATATCAAATCATAGCTGGTGATGCATGGTTTAGCAGTTGGTAATTTATTAATCCATGAAGACTTTCCTGCTTAATCTAAATTGCACTTACATCCCACAGATTAAGGTGCAGTGCTGGAAGTTTTGCCAGTAAAACTGTTGCTTTAAGCACTGTGGTCCCTGCAGCTCTGGGGTGGCTGGGAGAATGGGGGTGACTTTGTGCATCAGGGTGCTGCTCTCAAACCCCTCAAGCTGGATTGGGGCCTCCCTTCTCCCCTGCCCTTCCCAACAGAGGAGCTGTGGCTGCTGTTTTCCTTCCTGCCACCTCCTCAGAAGTCCTGCCTGGTGGCTTTGTACCCTCACTGGAGCACAGTTACAACATCAGCTGCTGCCAGCTCTAGCATACCCTCATATAGACAAAATATGGCATACAGTGAAAATTTTCAATTCTTCCTGTGTCTCTAGCTGAATAAGTGAGGACAGATGTGGGATACCACGTGGAGAAATAAAGAAAACCAGTTATAGAGATTAGGCAGTGTGGTAGGAAACCTGCCACCACTGTGGATTATCACAAAAATGAAAAAGATCCACTGCCTTCTGCAATAGATACTGCTGGATGCCCTTCAGCTCTGCTCAGAGCTGGAGCTCCAGACATGATCTGCATGCTGTCAGCCGTGGCAGGCCACCCCAGATCAGGTCCTCTGCTGCCACACAGGAACTGGGGGCCTTGAGAAATAGTGGGTGGTGTGGAAGGGACAAAGGACTGTGGGTCCTGCTGCTCTACTTGTCTGAAGTCTGCTCATGACATGCTTTGTTGAGAGGGGTGAGAGGAGTATTGGGGGAACACCTCTCCCTCTCTCTCTTGGAGAGATCAGCCTTCCTCTCACAGAGAAATGCCTCTCCATGACAGGTTTCCGTCCTTTGTGCCTAGTATATATTGGCACGTTTAAGGACTCAGTGTTTTTGAAGCTTTTCTTTGCTGCTGCCAAAATCCCTCTGTGTCACAGTGTGTGTCTCCAGCAGTATGGGGTCAAGTGGAGAAGTGATGGATTTGCACATTGAAACTCCAGTGGAAAGGAAGAAATGTGGAACAAACAAGTCCTTCAATTTCAGAGGGCTTCCAGCAGCCAAAGTCACTTGTATGGTGCCATTCCCCTGAATTCTGCAAAATGATGCCGTGTTCAACCAACTGCAGAAGCAAGAGGTGGAAGAATGGTGCTGTAGGAACAGCTTTGAACGGAGCTGGGAAGGGACAGGTGTGCTGCTTCATCAGGGAGGTGTTGTAAAAAGCCCAGTTCCTGTTTTCATGTCATGAATCAATGCTTCCACCTAAATCTCTTTGCTAACTGTTTCATTATTGTATGTCATGCTAACAGCAGGCTTCTGCTATATGCCCCTTTTCACAGTGTGATACAAAAACCCCAGGTTTTACAGTTAAATAACAGTTTAACAGTTTACAGTTTAAATCAAATGGCTTTATTTCTTGTGGAAAAGATAGGATGTGTTCTGTTTAAGACTTTACATAAGGCATGGATGGATCATCTAGAAGATTATGGAAACTCATTTTTTAGGCAGCAGCAGTCCTCTTTTTTCCCTCTTTGTAAACGCTCAGTGATTCTGTGCAGTGAAGTTGCTCTGAGAGCCTGAAGGAACAGCACAATTAGACATGGAAACAAGCTCCCTGTTCTCAGAGGATCAAAACACAATCCCTAGCTGGCCGTGGCACTAAATATAATATAAAAGCACCTTCACCAGGAGCCCCCAGATTCTCAAAACCCTCTGTCTGATGTGCTTGAGAGACTCCTAAAAGTATCGAAACTTTACTTGCAGTCTTTACTTGGCTTGGAAAGGCAGGTGTCCTCCTTCTTCCCTTCCTTCCTTCCTTCCTTCCTTCCTTCCTTCCTTCCTTCCTTCCTTCCTTCCTGCCTCTGTGTAGTCCTTGCAGTTTCCTTA
Organism: Daphoenositta chrysoptera; assembly: GCA_013397915.1. Classification (NCBI taxonomy): domain Eukaryota; kingdom Metazoa; phylum Chordata; class Aves; order Passeriformes; genus Daphoenositta; species Daphoenositta chrysoptera. Next base: position 676,946 of record VZRO01003776.1, read on the forward strand.
ACATCCTGAGTCCATGTGAGACAGCAAATGTCACTTGGGGAATTGCTGGGTTAAGGGAAGCATGCATGTTCTGCTGCTGGATTTTCCATCCCTTGCACCTCTTACTGAAGAGTGGAAAAGGCACCCAACTTCGGACATTGAAACACACAATAGCACACACTAGGCCAGTGGGGAGTTTGGCTTTCATACCAGCTCTGGCTATAAACCTAATGGGATGGCTGAACAGGGGGAAGAATGAAAATTGGAAAATACAGCTGGGAAATGTAACTTGCTTCCTTTATAGTTTTGGGCAATGGGACTATCCTTACCACTACACCTTTGTCTTGAGCAGAATGAAAAAGAAAAAGGCAGTGGTCAGATCTCACTTCCCAAGAGACCAGATCTCTAGCTGGGCAGGCTGCAGGGCACTAGTCCTATTAGAAAGTGTTTGGGACTATTACACAGTCCCAGCCACTTGAAAGTTGAAAGTAAATGTCAACTCATGTGTGGCATGCCAGAGTATTTTGACACAGGTAGAAGCAACATCATAACACACTTCTTGATTTATCCACTCTGTTTAAGGTCAGTCTGGCTTTTTTGCTACATGTTCACAGAGGGAGAAATTCATTCATAAGTGGAGAAGCTACATTGTCCTGAACTGCAATAAGTCTGATGGAGTTAGGGTAAACTTAGATCCCAAAAAATCCGGTTCTAACTGGTGGGACCGTCCTTATTCAGAAGAGAATCAGCTCCTTTTGTGAAACTTCTGGCGTAAAGAAAACATTGCCCATAAAATGGTCCCAAACTAAATTTTACTAGTTGTAAGACCTTGGACACCTGCATCTTGTGTTTGGTGGAGTCAGTCAAAAAAATAAAGGACCTGGTTTTGTGGCCACTTAGCTTCTGTGGAGGAACCTTCGCGACCAATATTCAGGTCGTACATTGCATTGTATGTAGGTCACTAGTAATAATGAGTCTAATCTCAAAAAACAAAACAGCAGTGGAAAAGATGTGCCACGGTTGCATTGGTAGTGATGGAGGCAGTGGTATCTCCCAGCTCTTCCCTGTATCTTCACCAACATGATGCCTGGGATGCACAAGAGATTTTGAAGCTCTTTGGCTTTCCCTTTCTTCCCCCTGGGCAGGGCTTGCAGTGCTGGGTGGGCAGCAGGTGTTGGTGTTTGCAGGGGCTGAGTAACTGTTGTGTAATTGAATGGGTTTGGCCTGCAGGAGGCTGGAGCTGTTTTCCCACCCTGTGCTCCAGTGATGGTGAGGATCAAGATTATTGTGCTCACACCAGGCCCACAGCACAGGGGCACGTGGGGGTTAGTGCTCCTGAGAAAAATAACTGCACTGCTGCTCCTGGCTTCTTCCTAAGCAGTGACAGGGAGGTCTGCCAGACTTCTCAGGTAGCTCTGACACCAGCCTAAGGACTGTGTGTGTTCAGAGGAATATATAGGCACATGTAGAATTTGCCAGAGCTACTGTGCCTGCAGACTGCGATGCAGAAGAGTTGTCAGAGCTGTGAGTGCTGGCAGATGATTTCAGCTGCTTTCTGCAGTGAGTGTGACCACAGCAGGGTGGTGGGCAGCAGAGAGAGGAGACAGAAGTGGAAGATAAGCACTGCGACTTTCTTGTATTCTCCCCCATGAAGACACAGCTTGATTCAACTAATGGCAGTAATTAGAGATGATACTTTGCTGAGAGTTCCATATTTCCTTTACAATTAACCCCAGGGAGCTTTTATATGTTTTTACCTACAGCAGCCTGTCATATGTGAGGTGAGAATTTGTTGAATTTTTCTTTATGTTTTCTTTTTTGCCTTTCTGCACTGTGCGCCCTACCTCCCTCTCTGCTCTAATTCCATGACAAAATTTGGCTTTCTCCATTCATAGATAAATGGAACATCACTGATGGAAATTGCCACCTCTTATATCTGTGAGCTGATAAAGAGGAAGTGTGTTTTGGGCTCATGGCCAAGAGTGGCACCTATAAAGTCACTATTAATAGCTGCTGTTCTAAAGGCATAGGCCAAAGGTGGCACAGACATGTTAAGTGACTTGCTGATACCAGCTGCTGGAATTAGAAACGCTCCAGGACCTTGGTGTGGCCTGAGAAGAAAGCTTTTATAGTTCCTGTTTTCCTGGTAGGGAGATTAGCTAGGACAGCTAAAGCAGAATTTAGGTTTAAATTTGGGTGCTTATGCCAATTAATCATTTGCTCAGATTACCAGTTCCTTACCTGAACAAGAATTAATACAGCCAGAGCTGAAATCAGGACCCAGTCAGGGTCCTGCTTTTCTTTTGCTCTCTGCCTCTGACCCCAGCTAGTTCACCCCATCTGTGTCCAGTGAGAAGGAGGTAGCGTTGGCAGCAGATGTAGGTGGATGTCTGCTCAGTGGCTGTGTCTGTCCTTCCTCTAGGCTATCCCTGTGTAAGGATAAGCTTATGTATGAATTTCCTGGACTTTAGGTTAGATCCACATCTTTGTATTTAGCCTCTGTTTCTTTCCTATGAATTTTTTATAATAAGCACCTGAATCTGCTTGTGGTTTTGGTCTTTGCACTCTCCATTGGCAATGAATTCCACAGTTTAACTTGGTCCTGTGTGAAAATGTACTTCTTTTGCTCCTTTTTTATCTTGCAGCCTGGTGATTTCTATGACAACTCCCACCTTTTGCATTGCAAAGATTAGTGAGTAATATTCCCTGCTGAGTTTTTAGAAGCACTTCTGATAATCATTCTTGACATTCTGCATGATTTTCCTCAATCACAGATCTCCGTTTTCAAGCTAAGGAGTCCTATGCTGTTTAATCTTTTCTTATACACCAGCTATATTGCTGATGATAATTCCAAAGTTAGTAAAAAATCTGGGTACTACCAAGAACTAATAAATTGCCTGAACATACTGGAGAAAAATTTTGTTCTCTAATCCAGAGCAGCCTCATTCAAGACAGAAGGAGGTGCAATGTAAAATGCAACTGAAGATTCTTCTAAAAATGGCTGCCCTAACATAGTATGATGTCTTGTGCTTTTTAGAAAACTACAGTTTTCACTACCAATTGAACAGCACAGAAATCTAAGCAACTGCCCAAAAATTGTATCCAAATTAATTATTTTTGAGCATTGTCCTTTCCCTGTAAGATCTGAAATGAGAATTAGTATTTTCCAAATGTTTCATATGCTACATACTCATGAGGACAAATTACACGTGTTGTACCTACAAATACCCATGGCCATGTATTTTTAATTTAACTCAGATACTGATGTCAGTAACCAGAGAGACAACACAGATGCTTTGGGTCTCAGACCCAGATGTTTTGGTCGCTGTGACAACACCTGTGCTGACTCTGTTGGCAGCACAAGCAGCCCCAACACAACTGCTGTCACTGCACAGTCCTCAGAGGAGCAAACAAGCCCGTTCCTCTTGTGGCAGGGCCCTGGGCAGCAGCCCGAGAGTGATGCAGAGGTTTATCTTCATTGCAAAGTTACCTCAGAAGCTTAGGGGAAAGCATGAGTGAAGCTGTTAATATTTTACTTCCTTTGTTCTCTGAAGAGAAGAGGGAAGAAAGACATAGTTTGTTGCTGCTTAGCACAAAGCAAGTGGGGTTTTTTCTCTATTCACATTAAAATGTGCAACATGGGAAGAGATGAGGACATCCCAGTCAGGCACCTGTGCCGAAGTGGGGAAGAAATGGCAGTAGCTCACATTTTGATGACTGGCCATTATGGGGAATTCATTTAAACTGTGACTTAGTGAGTGGGCTACCCTGTGTAACCAAATCTTTTACAGGGTCACTGGAGTGATTTAATGTTTCATTTCACACTTGTTAATAAGGTTAATAAGTTAGTCTTTCTTTCAATGACTTTGCAAGTATAGCTTAAGAAAGGCAGGATAGAGGTGGAGAAGGGCTTAAAATACTCTAGGTATAACCCACTTCTTTTTATTTGTGTGTTTGTAAACAATTTATTTCAGTCTTGATGCATTATATCTGCATGAACACAGATGCCAGGTAGTGATGTTCATACATATCATCCAGAGAGGAGTAGTGCATGATGATTTAGTGAGATGTCAGTGCTTTGTTAAAATTCTCCAGGTATAATTGGTGACTTTCCTGTAATCAAATGAGTAGGTAGAGGATACAGGGTTTTGTTTTCAGTTGGGTTTTGTTGGTTTTTTTTATTTTTTTTTTTTTTCACGGGCAGGTTGTTATTATTGCTGAGAAGATGGGACATATAATGCAAATGACAAAATCTAGATGATGGCTATATTACCAAGAAGCAGAAAATAATCAAATGGAAAAGAGAAGTGCTAGGAGAAGTCTTGACAAGGTCATACTGCATGCCAAAGGAGCTGCATGCCCAGGAAGATGTATCACACCTAACCCAATTAACAAGGCCATTTAAATGTGAAAAAATCATGGTTCAGTCAAGATTTGACTGAAAGCATTTGAAGAAAGGTAACCATCAAAGATTAACAAGAGAGAGCAGGGAGGAATACATATATATTTTCTCCTTGTCAGTAAAGTATTTTCCAGTCATAAGAGTGTCTTGTGCCGCATGCTGATCTCACAGATGGTGCAGTAAATCAAGGCTAACGCTGAAAGTGTCAGTGGAATTATCTGTGTGTAAATGGTATCTGAATTGGTCCCTAGCTGTGAAAGACAGGGATTGCCTTGGGGCAGAAGCACAGATAGGAGAACTAAAGGGTCTGTTTTCCCCTCCTTCCCCACCCCCCCCTTTTTTTTTTTTACCTTGGAGTCTCACTTCGTGATTTTTGAGCATTTTGCATAATTCTTTTGCCTTGGTTTCCTCCCTGCAAAGTCAGCTGATAGTTCCAGAGGAGATCTCGAGTGGAAAAGTTTGATTATGGAATTTGCTATGGAAATGCTTGTTTATTACTGTTAATAGAAGCAGTATAATACATGAGAAAAATTTAGCTCAGTCAAGGGACTTTGAGGGCAAAGGGCTCCACAGATTCCCCAGTAGCTAGTTTTTGAAGTACCAGCTATTATTCTGTATGATGAAGAAAACTTTCAGCTTTGAGGAAAAAATACCACCCAAGAATATAGCAAAGAATACAATCCTGTGACTGCATGGGTCAGACTTCAAAACTCAGTACAAGCTCCTTGTGACTCACATGTGAATTCAGTGTCAGGCAGTAATGACCACAAGCCCTTCTTCTTTGATGTCTGTTCAGCTTATATTAAGTTTGAGGATGTTCTGCAATATTTCTGTAAATGAAAAGGATTTTAGAGGTTTGCTACCTCAAGGAGAGACTCTGGGCTTGTCCAGCCTGTTGCACTCTTTCCCTACCCTTCATTCCTCTTCCAAAAGACTCACCTAACTTTTGGTTAATAATTGTGAAGGGTGAGGTCTTTGCTGGTTGTCTATACAGAGGAATATTAATTAAAACATGTGGGTATGTTACCACAATAGTCTTATTTAAATTAGAGGCAAGGGATGCTCACATATCAAAAATCCTACCTCTGTACTACATCGGGGCTGACGTGCTGCCAGAAGGGAGCAAGCTGGCAACCTAGTAGCAGTGATAGATCAAAGCCAGTGAGTGATGTTATCCTAATGTCTCAAATAAATTATCAAGTGCTAAGTAAAGGAAAAGAGCTTCTGAAATCAGTGAATTTAGTTTCTGGAAAGAAAAATTCAGAAGCCTGCTCACTGTGAACACATCCTTCAGCTTTCTTGTAGAGGAGGCTGGGATGTGCCTGCAACAGAAGTTTTCTGGCCTTTACTGTGACTCTGGACATGACAACGGGATTAATTTTGCCTAAATGTGGCCAGATGTCTGGCCTCCTTCCACCATCAGTGCAAAAAACGGGGGTGATTTATCCAAGCTCTCTCTGTCCCTGAGCTGTAGAAGGAACCTAGTTAGACCGGATAGGAACTTATGGACAGATAAAATTAGCAAGATAAATTGCTCTTTTACTACTTCATATGTTTAACAAATTGCACACCTTCCCCACAACTGTGTATAAGATCTCTCTTTTACACAGAGAGAGGAGCGTGAGGCTGAGGTGAACTGACTTCCCCAAAAGACAGAGAGCAACACAACTGAGGTTTGAACACAGATGCATCTGAGTCCAGCCCCCCTCCTTCTTCCTCTGCCTCCACCCCACTTCATTTTAGCTTATACTGCCTCCCAAGGAACACAAATAACTAGTCTCTGTGCAGGAAACCCTTTCCACTTCGTGGGCATAAAGACGGGTCAAAAAATATGGCTGAGTGGACAAACACAGCCAGCTCCATCAGGCAGGTTTTGAGATTTAGGATTTCTTGTGGGACTTATGGGGCTTAATGCCAAACTTGGCCAATTTCAGTTTCCTAAAGTAGGGTGAAAAGTTTAAGAAAATTGGTTTTGTGAAGAATTATGCAGTGATTTACCTGCCTTGCTTGCAACACCATTGCATCAGTGCTGTTGCTCTCTTTTGCCGAGCATATGGAAGCTGAGTGTTCCCTGGCTAGTATCCAGACATCCAAAAGTTAAATTGATGGGAATTGCCGAGAGGGTTCTAGCTAATGTGAGACATAAAAAATGAAGCTTGTTTTATTTTTGCTTGTTTCTTTTCTTATGAGGGTTCTCTTCACAGAACAAACCTAGATATGACTGTGTGCAGCATATTTCTTTGTGTTGTCTCCCTGGGGATGACTTACACCAAACTGTGATCAGTTTTGCTGTTCCAGCCCATTCGGCTCATCAGTTTAGTCAACTGACTTTTTCAATGACCCTATTCTTCCTGACTTCGGAAAAAGTGGCAAGAATCTAATTGCACTTCTGGGCGTGGAATGTACTGCCAAGGTGGTGGGATGAAGGAAGAGGAGGACTCTGCCTCTCAGAAGGAGAGGTCGCTGGCCAGACCTGCTGAGGTGGTTTGGGTGATTTGCAAATCAGTCATCAGCACACAGGATACGCTTTGAGCCACGTAGTTGGTGTCTGCACAATCCAGTGCAGGATGCTCAGTGGTTTCCTATCCTCAGGGACAGATGTTACAGAGAAGCTTAGCTATGCACCTGTAGCCAGATTAAACGTTTGAGGGCCTGTCTTCTTCAAGCCATTAGAGCCTGGGGTCCCCCTTCACAGACTGCTGTATCTGAACTCTGTGGACCAAACTGTAGATTAATAGCTCTGCAGATGGAGAAATATTTTTTTTTCCTAAATCACAGTTCTGTTTCATTTTATGTTGCTTGCTAGATTAAGTTTTAGAGCTCTCTGAGGTTTTTTTTTTTTTTTTTTTGGTATGCAAAGTGAGACCAGAAATTTTTACTGTTGTACAGCTTTGAAAGCTTTTTTTTTTCCTTTTTGCCGTAAGCAAAGCTCAGGAAATCGAAGGTGATTCATCTTTAAGCAGCAAGTGATTTAAACCCAACAATGCTTTTTGATTTATGATAATGAAAAAGATTGCAGAGTGATGACAGGTCAGATGAAAACTCACACTGCACCGATTTTTATGGTAAGTATCATTACATTTCTGCACTCAACTAATGCTCCACTATCAGTTTTATTTGTGGGTTTTATTTATATTAAAAGTTTTTATTTTGAGAATTTATTGCCGGGGTGTGATTGACAGCCTTGGAAAAGGCAGTGTGCTATTCAGAGGATGGTTATAAAATTTCCTCCTGCCACCCTGCCAGTGTGCTGCAGCTCATCAGGACCAGAACAAAAAAGTAAAAGAACACGAGACCATCTTTCTGTGGTCAGATTAAAAGTATAGTTTGGTATCTTGTCTTCTACAGTGACCCATAAGAGCTGCTTGGGGACTGCTGTTAAAGAAGGGGAAATGGGAGAAATGCAGGGTGCTATTTTCTTCCCAAAATTTTCAGTCACCAAGGACTTGTGGCTCAGAGATTTCCCATGCTGGAGTCTCACTCACATAGACATGCTCACAGCACTGCCACACACACACAAAAGATACAGCATCCTGTGGCAAGATGTTCCACTTAGTTGCATCTTTCGTGACAACAAAAAATTTTGGCTTTTTTTTTCTTTTTTTTTTGTCACCTGCAGTTTTCTTTGGGTACTTCCCAGTTTTGGACTTGTAAGGGGGTTCTAATATCATTATCTCTGTGCCACTCTCTGGGAGGGCCATTTGGTTTCTGAACCTTTCCTTCAGCAACAGAGCTTCCTTTTGTGCTAACTTCACGCCTAGACTTGTCGTAGAGGGTGGCCATTAAAAACATTAAATGTTAATGAGCACTAATGATGGAGTCAGTCCCAATCACAAGGGTTTTTTTTAATCAACTGATTGCTGATTTTTAAGCTAAATAATGTATTTTACTTCTCTTGTGGATTTACAGCTGTCATTTATATGACTTCTCCGTCATGCTTTTAATCTGTTCAGGTTTTTTCCTGCACCACAAATTCAGACAGCTTTTTTGCTTATTTAAACCTAGCTTTCATGAATCTGCTTGACTCCAGGAGCCAGAGTTTTAAGAAGTGGGTCAAGTACAGTAAACCTGAAGAGACAGCTATAAGAGCTTGCAGCACTAGGATATTTTCAGTGTTGTAGTTGGTTTTTTATCCAGGAAATATCTAAACCATGCTGTATTTAACATAGGCTGCTCTAGAGAATCATAGCTGGATCTCATGTTTAGGAAAGAGAATCAGTGAAAAGTAGGTCTGGAAAGGGCCTGTTGATATCATTTGGCTCATCCCCCTTTCTGAGATAGGATTTCTGTGCCATTTGTTTGTCCGAGCTAGACTTAAATTTTCTTCTGGGATGGAGAGATTGCAGCCTTGCACCTATCCTAGTGCTTAAATATCCTTATCAGCAGAAAGTTTTCCTAATGTCTAAACTAAGTCTCTCTTTCAGCAGCCTAAGCTTATTATTTCTTATCCCATCTTCTACAGAGATGAAAAACGTTTATTTGCTGGTTCTTAGCATCAGCTTCTAGAAAAGCATTATCATGTCCTTCCTGGGTCATCTGTTCGCTATGCTCAACAACCACCATCCTCCTCTTTCTTCTCACAGGCCATTGTTTCTAGACCTCTGACTGTTCACCTTATCACTTTTCAATTTCCTTGTCTTGTCAGGTGCCTTTATTGAGGCACAAAAGTGGACCCAACTGTTTCTTTGGGGAGGACATCATGCCTGGGGCAGTGCTGCAGGGAGATGGACCGTTTCCCACACCCTGCTATCACAGCCTGTCTGCTCATTCCTCAACAACCTTTTATTTTACACACTGCAGCACCCCACCCTGTGCCTGAGCCATGCCTGAAGGCTATTTTTTGTGTTTGCCCATCCTTTTGTGCATTGCTGCTGCCCTCCCAGCCAGTCCCTCCCATGTTCTCCCACCTAAGGGCAGCATTTTGCACTTACCCCCCCCCACTGACGCCTTTGTGTGGATCAAGGCCCCACAGCTGGGTACACAGCTGGATACACAGCTGTCTCACACCTCAGCTGGGAGACCTCTGGGCTCCAGCGTGACCCCTGGGGATGACGCAATGCAGAACACAGGCCTTGCAGGGATCTGGCTGGACACAATCACTTCATTACTAAAAGCACTTGAAAAATACCGGAGGCCTTGACTTCTCCCTGTACCTTGTATTGCTTGCACCTGGTCAGTGCTACAGGATAAAGTGTATTGCTTCTGTCCCATGAGACATGATTCCAAATAATGTCCAGTAACTTGTTTTTCTTACAACTACCTGAACCTGGGGCTTGTGTCTCTTTGTCCATGTCTTCACTCATGAGGTTACAGCTCACATTTCAGCCAAGTTTGTTCCACCTCTGCACAGGGCCTCAGCTGATAGTTAAGAGCACTGTACTTGATGTCTTTGGACTGGTGTTCCCACTTTTTAGGGATAATCCTCCAATGTGCCCTGGCATTTTTTGTGGTCCAGCCTGTGCAGTATAATCAGAGTTCTTGCATGTCCTGGACATGGATCCAATATACCATTAGAGCTGGAGTTCATTGGTGAGTACCAACACATTGCACTCTTCATGATAGTTCAGTATGTTTGTAATTTTTTCACTTCATGCACAGTGGCCTGAAAAATGTGTTGAAACAGCATTTGTATTACCTTAGAGATGGTGTTGGCAATGTCACAAACCTATCAGTCCTTCTTTCCTGCACTGTTCAAATCTGCCCAGCCCACTGATGTCTGACACACTTTGCAGCTTATAAAAGCAAGACACTAAAAAGATTTACTGACATCTCCTTTAAATGAGGTGAGCTGGTTTTGGCAATCAGTGATGTTCACCTCTGTCTGACCAGCTTTCATGAGTAACTGCTCCGTGCTTGTCTCACACTGTGGAGCACACACTGTACTCGGCACTCCTTGCTACTGTTCCATGCAGATCTCCCTGGGCAGTTGATGAGTCACTTTGGTACTATTTGGTACTATTTCTCCATGCTCCTGCAGCTCCCAGGTATCAGCAGAGCCTCCCAGTAGAACGATATTTGGAGTTTCTGACAAATCTGAAGGAATTAAGTGGTGACCTGTTATTTCTGTCCATTGCCAGGACATCATCAAACTGACATGATCTTGTTCCTACACAAGCACAGAGCCTGCAAAGTAATGCCAAGGATTAAAGGAAACCCTGGCAAATTCGTGTGCTGGTATTGTCTTTCTGTTTTCTTCTTGTTACTCCCTGCAGCCCTCTCTCCTCAGCCCCCTCCTGCTCCTTCTTCAAAGAGGGCAGGGCAGAGGTGAGGAAGATCTGACCAAGAGATTGAAATGGCTCTTTCCAAGGCACCTGATAAACTTTATTCAGTTAAGCAGATAGATCTGTCACTCATGGAAGGAGCATTAATGAGATCCATCTATGTGCTGCTCTTTATGATTGTTTATTTTTTCGGTTTGTTTATTTCAATTTTTGCCAGGAAGACCATTGATCTATATGATGCGAGGGTAACAGGCCAAAATGGAGAGAGAATGGAGGGTGGAGGAGGTACTTGGGTTTAGATAGGGCTGCCTGGAGCATACAGGTTACAAGTTTCATGATTTTTTGCAGAGATTGAGACTGAACTGGCTGAGACAGCAGCTGGATTACCTTGAACTAAAAATCAAACCTTGTATTTTGCAAGCCTGTCAATTGCTCAGGCTTGTCAAATTAAACCATGTCATTTTTATTAACTTGATGTCTGGAGAGCTATCTCAGCCATTAGAAAAGATGGTTAAAACTACATCAAATGATTTGTATGTAATATAACATTGCTGTTGGGTTGCCAACCACTAAAAAACTTTCTGACATTGCCTCCAGTGTATCACTTCCCGCTGAGTAGCAGCTTTTAATATAAAATAGAAGCCATTAGCAATGCTATATGGTAAAGTGCTCAGAAACTGGCCTTACTCATATTTTGTTTGGCTGCCAATAGCTTTAATCAGTTACCTTTTCTGAATCATCAGTGTGACTAATACCCTTGTGAGGCCACCTAGAACAGATCTTTTCTGAAACTGCTTGTCCCCTTCCCATAGAGCTACCTCTGATCCAGAAAGACAACTTCGGCAAATCCCTTTGGTCTTCCTTTGTATCACAGTCTACATCCAGAATGAAATCGAGTAAGCAAAAACATTGGTGTGTTTCCTTGGGGACATCATTAAATGTTCTGCTGAAAGGAGAACTGCTTGTCATTTCTGATGCAAAATAAAGTTAGTGAAGTGTCTTGCCAAACTCCCATTTTGAAGCAGTGTCAGAGCTAGGATTAGGATCAATCACCTGAATCCCAGTAACAAGATTTATTCACTAAAAATAAAAAAAAAACCCTCAGCCTCTCTAAACCCATCACGTTGGGTTTTCAGATTCAGTCTAATTGGGAATATTGACATATCATTCTAAACATTCCACTCTAATTTATACCTCCCTCTGCCAGTAGACCTCAATTACCACATTTCTGCATGTATGGACCATGTGTTAATTGTCAAAAACTTTTTAATTCAGCAGAATTTCAGCTTGTTGGTAGGTATGGCAAAGAGAAGAGGTGTTTTGTATTACCAGACATGGACCTTTTCTTCAGAGCCAAGAAGATGATTATTCAGAATATGATCCCTTCTGTCCTTGGTTCAGAAAGCAGTAGAAGCCTTTCCCCACAAGTAGGTTATTTGAAGCTTAAGGATATTTTAGGGAACATTATTTCCCGTGGGGTTCAGTTTTTCTGGGAGGTGAGTTTTGTATGTTGAACCCATGGCAGCACAGCAGATCTTGTTCTAGATAGTCGAGGTACTTGTGTGGCTTGAGTGGCACTATGAATGGCTTGATAATTTCTGATAGCAACCTAGGGATTTTACTTTTAACTTTTTAAATTAATTATGGTGAAAAGCTATGAGAAGGCACTGTGGCCTCACATGTCTAGTTGCCTTGATACAAAATTTGCTCACATCTATGTGCAGCTGTGGTTTATTACAACCTTTGAAGTCCCATTCTTGTGTGTGTAACAGCATTGTTTCACAAATACTGACCTTAATGGGAGTATTGTGTGAAGTATCTTTCTCCACACCTTCGTGTGGGTGCCAGCCAGTGCAACCTTGGGATTACTAAGGCTAAAATCAGTTTACTTGTGTACTGCGCTTAATCTAGCACAGTGATGATGATTTATGTTGCACTTTGGCCCGTGGCCTCACAAAATCAGCTGGGCAAGCAGCACTGAGTCGGGGGCTGGAGCAGAGTGAGGACCAGGAGGAAGTGGGAGAGGGAGACAGTCGCAGGGGAAGGGATTTCCACACTCACAGCAATGGCTAAAGAGCCTCCATTCTGTCGCCTTGTGGACACACACCAGAGCAGTTACTTCTTATTTTGTTTCAATATTCAGGTGATGCAGGCGCTGGATACCTCGGGTGACATCGGTCGTGGGTTGGCAGTGCAGCCTGAGAGGCCTCTGTGGCACTTCTGCTGTGTGAGCTAACATAGCACAGGTCAGCATTCTTTAATTTAAACACTTATTAAAGGATTCCTTAATAGCGTCTGATACAAATGCACACGTAAGTGGGTATATTCATGTGTGTGTATACAGATACCACGTAAAGAAGCTGTATTTCTTCTGCCTTCCACAATACTACACAATCCAACAGAAAACTGTAGCTATGTTTGTCACTAATTAAATAGTTTCTGATCCAGCATTACCTATTTTTAACTTCTGTTTAATGAGATTCCTCTAGCAAGATCTGGGAAATAGCTTTTTTTCTTTCTTTCTTTGTGTTTTGAGTAACATTTATGCTTCCATATGGATTACATGACTCAGACCTTATCATTTATAGATTACAAAGTTACAATTAAAGACCTAGATAAGACTAACAAGTTGAGCGTGGCAGACAGAAGAAGTATTTTCTTTTCTCAGATGAAATTCTAACTAAATTTAAAATATGCAAAGAAGGCATAAATTCACAGTGCAATATTGATTACAAAGAGTTAATTTGTCTAGTGAGTCAATTCTGAGAAATTCTGCAATGCCTAAAAAATGAAGATTGTCAGGCTCGGGGTGGTCATGTCCTTCTGCACTTTCTGCTCCATCATGACATGAAAACTGCATTATTCTTGTTAGAGATGCTAAATGATTTTTTAAAGGACTACTTCTTTAAAGCAGAAGAATTTTTGACTGCAAAGTACCCTGGATCCTTATACATTGTTTATGCAGTTGTAATTCAGCAGTTTTGTATTTTCTGCTCTTCGTGGGTAATGTTCACCTGGCTCTGATTTATTATTATTTGTAATTAAAATGTGCTGTTGTCCAGTAGAGGAATGTATTTTCACAATAGTCATCTAAGACATGCTTTTCACTTTTATCTTAAGCTTTCAGTACCTGAGGTGCAGTAATCCTGACCAGGCGGTTACCCTTCAGTGCAGAATGAAAGGAGGGGAAGGGGTGTGCTGTGGCTGGAGGCTGAGGTACCCCTCTGATAACCTACTCAGCATTTGTGTGTTTGGTTGAACCACGATGTTTGGAGATCTTCAAATTTCTGTTGTCTTCCTTTTGTTAAATGCAACCTTATCTCAGCAGCTGCTCTCGGAGTCCACACCAAACCTTACTGAGTGGCTGAACAGTCTTGCTTGCTTATTTATCCATTTATTTATTTATTTTTCAGTGAGTACAGATTAGGCAGGGAGAAGGAAAACTCAGAGGAAAAGCTGGTGGAAATTCCTGTAGTAGACAAGTCTTTGTGGTGCACAAATCTTTGAATTCCTACATTCCTTGGGCTTTGTCTCCCCAGAACCATGAAAATCTCTAACTTAATTTGTGGAAGGGGTACTACAGAAGAGAGAAAACCTTCAGGAACATGTATGTGCGTGACCCTCTGTTCTACCATTTAGAGGGCAGAGTTCTGCTCTTCATGCAAGTGCAGGTCCCTCTCCTCAGGTCTCCTGAATGTTGTGGACTGTCCACGTGAGATGTTATTTTAAAGAGCTGCTGAAGTTTGACTGCAAGTTTCATGTTCTTTCTCCTTTAGATGAGCATGTATTTATTCAGGTTGCTTTAAATTACTTTCCATTGATCCAGATATTTCATACGGTTCTTTCATATTCAGGCTAAAATATAAAAAGGTCACATACAGTAATTAAAAAGATATTCTTCTTGTGAAAACTGAAGGGAAAATGTAAGCCTTAATTAAGTCAGAAAAAAATTTGAAAAGCATAATTTTCTTATTCAACAGCTTCTCCTTGAATGTACTTTGCTTTAGGCACATGCACTCAAAGATACAGTAATGCATTTGTTTGCTTTTTAAAACAATTATTAAATATATTACAAATTCTTTGTGTGCAATCAGCAGAGCTTTCACCTTGTTCATCTTTGCAAAGTCTTTATTGCTGGTAATGATATGAGAGCATGGAGGAATTGTGGTAAGAAATTTAAAAATTGCTGTGATATAAAGCAAGTGACAGATGTTTTATAAAATGCATGTACATGGCTCAGGATAGGTCAGTATAAAGATTTTAGCAGTGGGATGACTATTATGTATATGTTTAAAAGCAAGTTCTCACGTACTTACTGTGCTATGTAATTTTTTAATGTAACTGTATATGACCTGTCTCCAGGAAATGGATGGTCTTAGATTATGCAGGGCCTCAGACGAGCACTCTGGAGTATTTTAAACATAAACATGCAAAATTTACCAGTATTTACTCCCTCTTAACCTGAGGCCATGTTTCGTACCTTTGACAGCTTCCAAACACACACCTCATTTCTGCAAAACACAATCCCAGACCTTATCCAGCCCTCTTCCTCCTCTGCCCAGTTTCAAAAGCAGGATGTTAATGCCTGTGCCCACACATTTTGTTTTAAGAGGTCCTATTCATTTGCTTTGCTCTCAGTTTCTGTTGGAAAATGGAAAAACTCACCTCACACATGAAGGAGATATTTGCTGAAATTCAGCCTAGGGGAATTTCTGAAAGCATCACTGCTTCCTTGCCTATGACCCAGGGGCAGCTGTCTTCCTTATCTAGGAGTTGACTGGAAAGAATCTGTTGCTTTTACAGCTGTCAAGTGCATCTGACAATATTTGTCCTTGTATTCATGTGCATGCTGCAGAAGGCTGCAGAAGGCAGATGCTTCATCCTTTTGTTTTCCTGATCTCCGATTCCCAGGAGGTTAAAGAGAATTAAATAAAATGTAGAAAAACTTCAGCATCAGAGGTTTCAATATTGTTAAAGAGTCTCATATATTGTAATTGTTTAAGACTTTAATGTTTTATTATGGACCTGTTTCTCCCTCACTATGATTAAGTTCATGGTGAATTCTAGATAAATATGACATTTAATGCAATCCTGTTCTTGCTGCTATGGAGACATGCCTTGTTAAGTGTGTCTACTTCATTTTGGTCTGGAAAGCATGATAAGTTCAACATGCTTATGCCAGACCTTCCCAGCTGCTGTCTTTGTTGTTAATAGCTTAACCTGCATGTAAGTATAATACTTGGCAACTTAACACATTTGTCTTCATTAAAGCCCTTCGTCAGATCTCAGTTAATGAAGCCCAGTCATTGTGGGTTTAGGAGGGAAAGGCCTTCTACAATACAGGAAAAACAGTGAAATTGAGGGACAGAGACACCATAATCTTACATCTTCTGAGGTGTGCAGATACCTAAGATGCGGGTTTTGTGTTAGGGTCTCTCCAGTGGCAAAGCCATTTTGAAAATTTTTGTGTTCCTCCACGCAGTTCCACCTGAAGTTTGTCTTTCCTCTCAGCCAAAGTGGTTCTGTGTTTTCGGGGACTTCTGAAAGACCCTTCATCAGTAACGTGTTGCAAAGAGTCCCATCTCCTTACCCAGCCCTTAATGAGGATGAATACCAATGGAAATTTTTCATTATAAAGATGGAAACAAAACCCAACTAGGACTCAGGTTTTGCTCATGGTGGCAGGGTGGCAGTCCCTTTCAAAAGAAGCATGTGGTCCTTGCTGTGTATACACAGAGGGGAGACAATTTCTCCCCCTGCCTATGGTGAAGACATGTCTTGTAAACAATGCAGCCAGGCCTTTTCTAATTTCTCTGTGTTTTGTTTGTTTGTTTTTTCAATCTGCATTTTTTAATGACCTCCTTAAGCCATGAATTCACAAACAGGCAACAGGGAGGAGCAGGGATTAGTTCCTGAGATCAGAGGGAGGGAAAGAGCTTTGCCAATAAAGAGTTCATATTTTGGAATCATTTCCATGGAGATTAATAGGAGTTTAGTATAGAAAAACAAGAGGCATTGTGTGTGCAGATCTGTCTATAGTAGGTCGACATGAATACTAAAATCACTGTATTCTCCAGTTGGTCACAATTTAACAGGCTGGAAATGGGGTCTTGCACTTGGCTTGCTGTTTAAGAGTGGAAATCCCAGTGTCCACAGGAAAGCCAGGGCAAACTCCCATGGAGCCAGCATGTCACCTACCTGCACCATGGGGTCCAGGGTGGTGTCAACTTTATGCACTGCTTCGCATAATTTTTATTCCTGCCCTCTCTACATAGGTTTTAATAAAGGACATGTTAATGAGCACTAAGTGACATTTATTATCCAGACAGCATATCATGGCCAGTTAGCCTGATGGATTGGTAGGAACATGTCTCAGCTCCATACCATTATTCAGGCCTTAATTAGGATTTTTTCCTTAGTAAGTGCTGAAAACCATGCAAGGCTTTCAGATTTACCTTGTGTTATTTGTAAGGAGCAAGTACTTCTGCACACTCCAGAGGACACAGTCTTCCACCACTATCCATGAAGGGCTTTGCTCTAATTTCTCATTCAGAAGAATTTAGTGCACAAGGGCTGTGTCTGGATGCAGAAGAAGACCCAGGCAGATGTAGCTGTGCCAGTCCTTTAACTCCTTTAATTTTAAAATGTGTTAGAGGTACTTTATTTCTCCAAGTATGGAAATCAGGACATGCCTGTAGTTTATACCTAGAACTTACCTCTAGATGGGTTCATACTCTGTATCGCTAGTCCTTCTTGCTGGACCAGCACACCTCTAGTTGCATGGTCAGAGACTTGGCAAGCTGCTGTAAGAGCTGAGCTCCCTCTTCTAATGGGGTCTGAACAAGATATTTGTACTCCCAGGAAAAACACTGTGGGTATCTCTGGCCAAAATAAAGCTCTGGTGATACGGACAATCACTGCACCAGGAAAAACCTCAGAGCATTTCTTTCTGCAAGTAGTGGAGGCTAAAGGACTATAACTGCAAACTGATAGCAACCACTCAGTGCCTTCTATCAAGTAAAAGAAAATTGTACTTTGATCCTCTGGGAGTTGCTTTTGGATGCAGCTAGTCATGGAATATTTAAAGGAGCCTTGGGGGAACTTCTGGTGAGAGAGTTTACTTTGCAGCCATTACCTGTGGTAACTGCAAACTGTCATGTTTATTTTTCCTCTCCTGGGGAGATAAAAACCATGCCTGTTTCCAGTGATGATGGGGGTTTGCCCTGTAAAACACCTTTCTCTGTATATTACTGCAGTGTAATATTTGTGGGGAGGCAAAACTGAGCAAATCAGATTTGTTTACAACAAATAGAACCTGCTCCTTGGAGGCTGCCGTGGTGCAGCTTCCCCAGTTCAAAATGATGCTAATTTGCTCTCACCTAGTTACCAAGGGGAGGCTGTGTGATTTCAGATATGTCACCTGCTGGAAATAACTAGAAGACTGAAAATATATTCAGTTCCTCAGGGAGTGTTTTTTATCCTTTTAAATGAGTTTTTGTGTGAAGAAGTATTTGATAGACTATCCCCAGTGTAAGATAAATAGTTTCCCTGAGTTCAGGACTAATTATCCTCAGGGACACAGCAGACTGAAGAGCTAGATGAGCCAGAAATAAGCTGCTATCTCTTGGCTGTAGTAGGAAGTAGGCATTTACATTCTTACCATACACGGTTAGATGGCTATTAGCTTGTTCCTGCTGGAGAGAAAGTGGCCAGCTTTCTCATGCAGAGCCTCCCCACATCACAAAGAACACGTGCACTGCAGCAACACCCTCTCCCTTGTGCATGGGTAGATGTGCATCACCGGCAGCATTTGCTGACTGTAGGTATTTCAAACTAAACAGGCTCTTAACGTAGTCAAAAGAGAGAACTTTCTGCACATGTG
Organism: Daphoenositta chrysoptera; assembly: GCA_013397915.1. Classification (NCBI taxonomy): domain Eukaryota; kingdom Metazoa; phylum Chordata; class Aves; order Passeriformes; genus Daphoenositta; species Daphoenositta chrysoptera. Next base: position 695,430 of record VZRO01003776.1, read on the forward strand.
GCATTGCACGTGCTTTTCTTGTTTACACAACATACACATTTAAAACATGCGTCTCTTACAGAAGGATGAGAGAGCATGCTTTTGTTTTTTTAAATCCAGGAATAAAATGAGGTTTTGTCATGTTTGTCCAGTGCTTGAGATCTTTTTCTGTTTTCTTTTCTCTTCAGTTTTTCTCAGATATTTTTCATTGGCACTTAGCTCAACATTTGAGGCTCCAGGTTGTGACAGGAAGCAGAAAGGAAAATGCACATTGAAATTGTTCTTGCAGTTTGGACAAAACCAACCAGAAATCTCATGGGAATTTCAAAGAAAAATTAATTTTTGCATCTTTGGGTTAAGGTGTTTGGTTTTTTCTCCTCCTAAGCCAAAACTCCCCTTTAAGCCAAATGTTTGAGGTGAGTATCCTGAGTAAGGACTGCAAGATCTAGTCAAATTTGGCAGAATAAAAAGTTCATTTGCTTCTTAAACTCTGGATGAGTATCTGAACTCTGTGCCACATTCCTAAATTAGATCATTCCCAGTGCAAGCCTCGCTCCAGCAGAACCCCAGCCAGGCCGTGCTGTGGGCTGTGCTGGGGGAGGCTCCTGCAGGGTGAGTTCCATCTGTGGGGCCACACGGGATGTGTGGGGAGCACCAAGACCTTGCCATGCAGAGGGGCAGAGAGAAGGGTGAGAGGAGAGGTCGAGAGGCAGAGCACTGGCCGGAGGTCTGCAGTTCAGCCTGTTTGTCAGCATGGCCTTGTGTCACCTCGCCCAGCAGTGGTGTGCTGTGCAGCCAGGAGGTGAGAAAAACCTGGAGCATGGCAGCGCTGGCCCCAGCCAGGAGGGATGGGTGCAACCTCTTGGCTGGCTGAGGGCGCATCTCACTGTGGCTGCTATTTATAACTGGGGAGATGAAGTGTAATAGCACGCACAGCCTCCATGCTGCTCACCCTAGGTGTTTGAAGGGCAAATGCCTCCAGGGGAGAGGGCAGTTTCTCTGTGACACCTTTCAGATGCCACTCAGAAACTGCTTTTTTAAATGAAAGCTTATTTATATCAGTCTGCTAAAACTGGGGCTTGGGCCAGAGCACAGCCCTGCTGGAGCAAACACCAGCCCAGTGGTCCTCCACCCCACCTCCTGGGGTAGAGCAAACACATCAGCTACAAGTTCCTCTAAATGCCTGTTTGGAAGAGTTCGTTGCCAAATAGAGAGACATAAAAAGGAGAAAAGTCTTAGCTTTAGCCAGCGGATTTGTGCTTAGCATGGTATATTAACTAACTGTCTGAGAGCTCAGAGTACCTTTGAGAGCAAGGTGTGCCTGGGGAACAGTGAAAATAGGGCTTGTCTAGCTGAAGGAGGTCTTTTGACATTATCCCTTTCTCTGTGCCCTCCAGATGCTGCTGCTGTCAGCACTGGAGAGCTGCTTCCCAGCATCCCAAAGATTCCTAAATTTTAAATTAGCATTGTGAAAGCAGAGGCAGCACCCATAAATTACAATTCTCTAAACGGAATGTTTGTGATTTGTGCATTCATATCTTGCAGTCACAAAGCTATGAATTTTCTGATTTTTGTCACATTCTGATAAGATTAAAAAACCCCACAGTTTTCTGGCTGAGTTGCAGAAGTAATTTCTTGTTCAATTGGAATCTAAAACTTTGGAGATTTCATGTCCATTGGGATGTAAAGTAATTTATCAATTCCCATTAACTTCAGCCACCAATCAGGGAAGCTTTTCTTTTCATTTTAGCAAAAAGGATAATGTAGAGCACCCTCATTTTTTACACTAGCAGAAATTTCAGAAAACAAGCAACTAAAGCTGAGCCCTCTGCCTGTTTGGAGAAAAACCAGCCTTTTTCTAAGAAAATCAGAACTTTTTATTCACTCTGCAATTTTTATGAGGAGTATTCAAAAGTCAAAATCTGTATGTTTTGAGACTTGCCCACTTTAAGTAACTTTGATCAGCTTTGTGGGAGCTTATGGCCTTTCAAGCCTCTTCTTTTTGAATGTGCACATCTGCATTTATTTTGTGAGTTGCTCTTCTAAAAACATTTACTAATGGTCTTAAAATAGCTGCAGATTACATTTTCTCCTGGCCTGCAGGCAGAAAAGGAGCACTTGTCAATCACTTACAAAAACAAGAACAGTGACATGAACTGTGTTCATTTCTTGTAAAGATAAAGAAAGCACAAGAAACGCAAAGAAGAAACATTTTGAAGGTTAATTCTCTGAAATTCCTGCGTTGGAACATTTGAAGAAGGAGAGACTTTCTATTAGTCAACTGTATTGATTTCTGCCACTAAGGGAAGTGGGAGAAAAAATATTTACTGTGCTAAACTGCTGAAGCTTTCAACTAGTTCATATTGGTACTGTGTCCTGCTGTCCTCTCTTCTTGGTGTTCCCCCTGTGGAAGGGAAGACTGGAAGAGACACTACAGCAGAGCAGTGGGAGGGAGCTGCTCTGTGCCTGTTAGCTTAGGAAACAATCACCTCCTCACTGTTAGCAATGGGTCACAAAATAATCTTCATGATGGTGACAAATCAAGTGCCACTGCAATTAAAAGTGTTCATTGCTGCTTTTCGGTCTGGTTCATCTGCAGGGCCTTCTCAAGTGCTATGAGTACTTGCAAGTACAGTTGCTAACGTGGTAAAAAAATTAGTTCTAGTTGATTTGTTTCAAGCTGCTTGATATTTAGGCTGAGTTTTATGGGAAATTATGTTGTTCTGTGTTTGGGAAAACTGGAATAAGTGTCTTCGTTTTTAGGGTGTTTTTTGTGATTTTCGTCTCTTTTGTTTACAAACATTAAACCTTAAATATGGACTGTTTGCTTCCATAACAAAAGGCAAAGAAAAACAAACTCAGACTTTTAACTAAACTCTTAAACGTGAAGATTGATAGATGGATAGATGTATTTTATAGTGGGGCTCTACTCAGAAAAGTGGCTGGGTAATGATGGTGTCTTCTTCCTCAGCATGACATCTATTTGTGTGCATTCAGTCAGATCTTTGACTTTATGGCTGAAATAACTCTTGACTGCTTTTTACTCGTTAGCCCTGCAGAGGCTACATAGCTAAGCAGCAAATATAGCTAAGAGCTAATGAGCTAGATTTTTCAGTGGTGAGCACTGAAGCCTCAGCAGCTGAGACTTCTGCAGACTATTGATTGCTCCTTACAACAAGAGGGTAGTAGGCAGAACACAATATTTCTCAAAAGAAATTAATTCCAAATAAACCCAAACTGCCTGCCTGGATACTTGACTTTTAAATTTTAATACAACTCTAGGTCTGAAAAATCAAAAGGAAACAGTAATGAAATGGAAGGCTGAACTTGAAAGACGAATCTTAAGTTTACCCTTTTAAGGCTGTACTTTAAGACACAATTATTTTCATCATTATTAAATTTTTTGTAACCAATAGTTCTTTTAATGCAAATTAGATTTCACATTGATACTAATAGACAATATATTATCTATATAAGACTTCCTAGATTTGATTATTAAAGTTTTTACTGTAAGAGTTCAATGCTGAATCATTAGTGTTGGAACTGCAATACATGGTAAGTTGCCCTAATAGATTTTCTGCAATGTTCCTGAAATTAGTCCATGAATTTGTAATCTCCTTTCAAATAGATGAAAATTACTGCTGTGACTGTAGAAATCTTAAATGGGAACTGAAAAGAAGATGTGATAGTTTTGTAATTTCTGAAAATTATGAAAAATACAAATAGGAGAGCATGCAGAGCTGTAATGGGAACTGCACATGCTAAGTCCATTTTTATTAATAAAGTAGTGAAGCAAATGTTAAGGGGTGAGAACTGATGAACAATAACACCTTTATACATATATAAAATTATTTCTGACATACTGAATTGATAGGTATTTTTTAACATTACTGAATTTTTAGCCAATGGTAATGATGGCATGACTGAAATACAGATATTTCTCAAAATTATTAAAGAATTTGACAAAATACCTGCAACCTGAACAATTATTTCATAGGAACTTGGCTATAAGCATTGTCTCACGCATGGAAAGAGTCTAAATAAATGGTGGTGATTTGCAGCAAAATATTGAATCCTGGGAGGTGCCCGAGTGATATGGTGCTGGACAGTGTAATGTAGAATTTTTTTTTACTGGTGTTTATTAATTTTTGCAAGAGAAATGTAAACTGCACATTAATTATGTTCCACAGGGATTAAATGGAGAGGTGTAGCAGAGGATGGACTAATCACTATATCACTGAGCTGGTAGAATTTAGTATAGTCCAACTAAAAGTGGGAATAAATTCTCCTTGATAGGAAATTTATTTCCTGGGCTGGCATGTGGACCTGTGCTTTATTCCTTTCAGACACTATATATCTGTTCGTATATGCCAAAGCTACTGGCTTTTTCATTATCCTGGGTGCTGGGAACACTGGATGGTTCTTGAACTGCTTGTAGATGATACGTGCAAATAAAACGATTTTATTAATGATGAAAAGAGGAAGCAGATAAATATTTAGGATCACACAGAGATACAAAAAGGATCAGAAAAGGCTGACAGAGCAGGGACAAGCTGCTGCTGAGCCAGACATTATTCTTTGGGTGCCACAGGGTGTGCTCACCACAATCCTGTGGAGAATGAGGGGACTATAGCCACCCATGGAAAAGTCTTGCACAAAGGATACAATCTGATATTTTGTAAGAAAATTTCTCTAGCTATTTTAGTTCTGTTTCTACCCTGGTAAGGACCCTTTGACACTGAGGAGACCTGACTCTCTCACAGGGCAGAGGGGGAAGCAGGGGAAGACAGAAAATCCCCTGTATAGGGCAGGCCTCAACTTTTTTGGTCTGGAGAGTGGATATGTGTTTCTCAACTGGAGCCTTCTGGAAAGGAGGTGTTTTCTGTCAAAATGAGTTTCAAGGAATTTTAATGCCTACACAAGACCTCAGCAGACTTTGTGTGTGACTGGAGGATAGCAGAGTTGAGGGGTGACTGCAGTGAGAGCTGAGCAGGCTTCCATCAGAGTGTCTCAGGTGTCAAAAGCACTGAAGTTGCAGGGTAAAATCTTCAGCTTTTGCTCAGACTAGCCAAACTAAAATGAGGCAGCTTCTTGTGCACTTACTGCATGGAGGGCAGGTGCAGGCCAGCACAAGCTTCCTTCCCCTAGATCATGTTTTCATGTAAAGGAAAGAGTTTAGAAGGGCAAGTTCAGAGGCAGTCCAGACAGGCGAGGCCGGTGTATCTGAGGCTGCCAAGAATGGTGCCTGTAATTCTAGCAGTATTTATCACTTTGCAGTGGAAATGAAAACCCTATAACATCTCCCATAGACCCTTAAGATGCTTGGAGGCAAGACAAAATTTTGATTTAAACCATTGGCTTAAGTTGCTTAAAGCAAGAAGAGTGCCTTGAAATAGCTTGGGTATGCTCACCCATTTTGTCCTCTTGCCTCTGGTGTCAGCATGAAAACTTTTAGGAGAGTAGGAAATGGGGTGGTAGAAGAGAGTATACAATAAAATTCTAGAGGAAGTTCTAGCCTTCCAGTTCCTAAAAGGCTCCGTGTTTGGCGCCTTTTAGAGTGGTTTGAGCTAGTGAGATGTCTTATTAATTCCTTTAGAGTTTTCCATATTGATTTGGCTTAAATGTGCTCCTTTTACAAAAATGTCCATGAGGGTGATTAAGTCTTGCATAAAAAGTGCAGTAAATTCTTGCTGGCTCTGAGACTCTTTAGCAGTCACTCAGCACCAGCACTCCCTTTCCAGGACCCTGTAAATCAGGTACTATCTGGCAGTTTTGAGTTAGTTCCCCTACTTTGTCTGTTCTTTGAGCAAGTGCTGGAGACAACTGCATTTGGCTACATGCACAGTCATCTCTGATGTCCTCTGTCAATTCAAGGCTGGAAAGTTCGAGAAATAGAGGGCACTGGGATGGGGGTTGTAAGTCTTCTACTGCTCCCTCCAGTCTCAGGCCTAAACCCATGGAGAGGAAGCTGCTGGAACAAACATTAAAAAAGAGGGTGGATTCACATTTTGGCAGGTGCAGGGTGATGTTACCCTCGCAGAACTTGATTGACATGCACATAGCAGGGCAGGGAATGTGTGTGGGCTTTCTCTACATACAGGGGGAGTTCATCCTGTATAATGCATCCTCTGTGGTGTCTTCTGGGCTGCTAACTGGGATCTAGGGACAGTGGATATGGCCTGCTTTCTCTTGATTGCCATGTGGGACACTACCTAGTGAGGAAGGAGATGTTATGCCTGTTTTCAATATGGAGATTGCAATAATTTTTTTCTTGGACCTCCCAAGTCTGGAGCTACCTTGTTTCCTCTTTTCCCACAGGCAAGATCACCAGACTGCCTTTCAATCATGAGGGTGGCATTTAATGGTGGGCCTTTTTGTTGATGGAGGACCCATAAACCAAGGTGCCTATGCCATTGGATTCACTTAGACATGCCTAAGTTACACTTGACAAGAAATTAGTGTGCTGCCAGCACCCGTCTGATTCTCTTCTGCTTCTCTGCTGCTGCAGCATAAATTATATGGCTGAAAATATTTCATGGTTCTTGGACTCAGATATATCCTGCACATGTCAAATATGATCTGATTATTAAATGTTGCCCATGGTCTGATTTGGTATGTGTTTGTTGTGCAAACCTCTTGGTGACATTGAATGACTTCTTCAGTGAAGAAAAGTGGATTTTAGGGGACAAATTCTTTGAAACATTTATTGGGAATATAGTTTGAAAATAATGTGTGGAAGAGTTTAAATTTCTGACTAAAGTATATAGCAAATTTCATTTATGTTTTTTTATGGATCTTTTCTTAAATGTGGTTTATACACACACACATATATATATATATTCCTTTTGAAGACAAGACTTGGGAATTTCAAGCTTTTGAAACAGTTCTTTCCATCAAGGACACAAGTCCGTAAGTTGTGATTTTTGGATCAGTGCGCTGCTGAGCTAGTCAGGAAGGTGGTAAAAGTTTTAAACTAGCAGGGGTATGCCTGAGGCAAGCTTCAGGCATACTGGCATCATAGCTGCCTCTCTGTTTTGCCAGCAGAAAAGTGGTACCATATAGACTGATTAGAGGAACATGGATAAGGGAAGGAGTGGATTATCCCAGATAAAATAAACAAATAAAACCTTCACGAAGAAGCAATTTTTTTTTTTTTGAGCTGATCTTTTTTTTCCTGGAGAGGTTTTTTTACTGCTCTATATTGAGAGTTTGCCATCAATTGCTGTGCCATTTTCGCCTGAAATCACATGACTTGGCAAGTTTTAAATAGGGCTATTCTTGGTTTACTGCCATGTGAATGATATGTAATGCATATGATATCAAAGACATTTCTTTCGTAAACCATAGATTCATATCAGGTTCTTAATTGCACACAACAAGACAAGTGAGAGTGCATTTCATATCTTGTTCTTGATGGCACTCTGCAGCACAACACATTTGTGAAACTTACATCCAGACTATGATTTCTAAAACTTGATGATCTTTTAGACTTCATACTCTCTGATTTGGATTTATCTTAATATTAAACATGAACATATAATGCTTTGTATATGTAAACTTACTCTTTACTTTTCATTTTCTAGTAAACACAGGGAGGTTATCAACAAGATGAAACCAAGTTCCTCACAGTATTTCATACTGGGTGGATAAAGGATAATAGACATTAGTTGAAATGATATGTTCAAGTTGGCACATAGTCAAACAATGGAGCAGGTTGTCCAAAGAGGCTGTGCAGTCTCCATCCTTGAAGGTTTTTGAGATGCAGATTGAGAGCACTCTGGTCTGATCTTGTATCTGACTCTGCTTTGAGCAGGTGGTTGGACCGGAGACTTTCGGGGGCACTTTCCAAGCTGAATTCTTATGGTTTTTAATTGCTGGTTTGTCCAGTCTAGTTCCAAAATTTATTTTGGGCAGTGTTAGATGAAGAAGGAGGCCCTTTCCCAAACTGGAAATAATGTATAAATATAGAGGGGCAGCGAGGATGTTGGCATTGCTTGATGAAGATTATTGTTTAGGAAGACATAAATCATAAGGATGGGAGTTGAACTCCCTCTGGTACATGGGATTTATACATATTTTTAATGTAGTCCTTTGCTCAAATTGGCCAGGGACTAGACTTCATTCCTTTTCATTTCATAGTCTCTCCAGAACAGCAGTGCTGTGACTATTCAGTTGTGAGCAGTTTAGTTGGGTTTAAATGGTAGCAAAAGCAAGCACAAACCAGGTGAGCTGGAGTTTACACTGACAACTCTGTTGTGTTAGTCATTCCCCTGGGACTTCTTTCTTTGAAATCTTACAAGTTTTGAATAAACTTCTCATCTGCTTTTGGCTCTTTGCTGATGGTGAAAAAGACATTCAGATCCCACTCTCAAGGTTTTTCTCCCTCTCTCATTTCACTTCTGCCTCTTGAGCTATGATTTCCACTTCTCTTAGCAATCCACCCAGATCTCCTCCTCCTCCTTCCTCTGACCCTGTAAGCAACACAAAATGAACCATTTGCTGAGAACAGCTTTTGCAGCATGCCAGCTGATACTTTCAGGGATCCATTCAGGAAGCCCACAACTTCTGCAGGTTTTCTTGCTTAGCTGAAAATCCCTGTACTGAACTCCCATCCAATTGCAACCTTCACACTATTTTTTCTTTTTCAAAGGTCAAGTTAGTTCTAGCTCTTACCCCACTAACTTTAGTGGATTTACTGCTGGCACATGAATATCTCATTGTCTTTCACTTCTGAGTACCACTAGTACTAAGATAACTGCAGTTTTATGAGCTTTGTATTTTGAGACTGCCATTAAAAAACCAGCACTTTAGTGCCCTCTGATATTTGAGCTTTACTGTGGTATTTGTAGTATCTCCTATAGTAAGAACAAGAGGTATTGCAGTATAGACAAAATTTGAGGTATCGTAAATGTTACATTTATTTTAAATGACCCATTGCAACCCCACAAGAAAGATATACTTAATGCTTTAGTCTGTAAATATAAAAACTGATCCAAGACTATGTCCCAGGAAAGTGACAAAGAAGTAACTTCTTTCTCTCAGAGAAGTTGCTTGTTGTGTGAATGAGTAACCTCTAGACCTTACATATTTTAGGTTTTTCCATGATCAGAGACCTTAGGTGGCTTTTCCTACTGCCTCAGCCTGCTGTTAGGGGAAGACCATCTTTGCGAGGACCTGACCTTGACACATGGAGAGGAATGAACACCTCTAAATTGTGATGGCTCCAAGTCTGAAGGAAAAGTGAATTGTCTGAGATTGTCTGAGCAACTGTAACTTCTGCCTATTTAATTCTGATTATAAATAGGGAAGCTTCAATTGTTAAATCTGCCTACCAACAGAGAGAGACTAATTTTTAAAGCTGCTGACATAGGTGGAAACTTAGAGAAAATTCCCAAGGCTTTTGAAAATTGCAAGGAACTTTGCAAATGTTCTTCATGGGAGGATTTTTATATATATTCCTGTTTTGAAGGGGACACAAAGCAGTTGAGTTAATAATGAAAAAAATCCTGTTTAGGTAGAAATTGCTGCCATACAGCTCAACTCCTCCCTTTGTTGATCCAAGAGTAGGGCTGTTTTGGTCACAAATCCTAGAGGAGTGACAGTACTTTTCTACCTGTACTGAATGTGTGAGGAAGAAAGAAGGGAGCTAAGAGTCCTCTAGCCCTCCCTTTGCTGCGAGTGCCCTTGAGAATCACAAACACCACTCTGCTCTGCAGTGCAGCTCTAAGTGCAACTGTGGATGTCCTGGGTTAGATCTTTGCCTTCTGCTTCAGCCTTGTGTCACATTGATACTGCGTGGACATGTTGGCCTGTGAGGACCAACGTGCTGCCAGGTACCCACCTCATCAGCTCCAGCCCAAGCCAAGGTCAGCATCCAGGCAGCCACAACAGCATGCCTTAGCAGCTGGGCAGGTTGAGCAGAGCATGGCAAAACCTGTTATCCATGTTTGTGCTGCTCCTGTGGCATAGGATTTTGCCACCTCTGTTTTCACTCATTGCTAAAATGCTATGAGACAGGGTGTGCATAGAGATGTGAAAAAGCTATTTCAGTGTGTCACTGCTTCATGGTTTGAGTCATGTCATTAGCAGTCCCCTGGTACTAAGAGGTTCTGTGAAAAGCAAATTAAAATAAGTACAATTTGGTTCTAGAGGACATTTTATAAATGGATTACTGATTTCTTCTGAGTTGTATTTGCAGTGTCAGAAGCAGGACTAAATAAAAGAATCTTTCCTGATTTGAGCTGGCAAGGTGGCTTCTTTTATGGTGGTTTTAAGCCAAGGCAGTGAAAGGTGACTGGAAAGTTAGGGTGCTCAAATGAAAAAAAATTTAGAGAGGTCTAATCTTCAGAACAAAGGTACAGATCTGTTTTGGAAACTGAACAGTTAGGGGCATCTCAGTAAACGCTGCTATCCTTTCAAGAAAGCCTGGACCATAGGCTTTTAAGGAGAGGTGTCTGTGTTTCCTTTGTTTGTGTATGCAAGTTGGCTGGTTAAATAACTACACAGTTTCTCTAGGATTCTTTTGTAAGGATCGGAGACACTGTTTATTCCAAAACTGGCGCAGGGAAATGACAAAGAGCATACTTGGAGGCCAGAGACAGTAGCAAGCTACTGCAAATTGGCTGTTAAGGTGAGTGGGCAGTGCAAACTCATCTGAAAAGGTACATGGCTATCCTGGATATCAGCACTGTTGCTTTTTGTAATTAACTATACAAAAAAACTATTTAAATATAGTTATGTGTCCTTAAATTAGGAAACACAGTAAATATAGATGGTATTTGAATGTTACAGTGTGCTTAATAGTCCTCAGTCATTAAGGAAATTCTCTGTGTGAGTGTTCCTGTGGGCATGCATGCACATTTAGCTCTTTCTTCAACCCAGTTGACTATGTTGCTTCCTCAGGGAGTATAGTGTGTCTTTAAATCTCTGTTATGCCACATTTATTGTATTTGCTTTTTAAAAAAGGACACATTCTTCTTTTAAACTTAAAGAACTCCAGCTTTTAAAAGTCCCGTTCCATAAAGTTCAAAGGTTGTTTGACATGCTTTAAAAGTTCAAACCAACTGTAGCAACAAAAGCAAATGGATTTTTTTCCCTAAACTGGCATATAGAGAAAAATCTTTCCGTTGCAAACACAAATCTCAGGTGTATCGTGTTCCCAGCCCTATTTTTTTTCTCTCCTATTGGACACCTGAAGAAATAAAGGTGCATGTAACATGAAGGAGAGAAAAGGTAGTTCAAGTTTATATTAACCAAACATGAGAAGAGAAGCAGGGAGTGATTTCTGAAGTCTGAAATGCTTTTAGGAAAGGACTATGACAACTATGTCACCAGCAAATAAAACACATTTTAACTTGATGCTTTTCTGACCAAATGCTCCTGTAGCAAGGCAATACCTAGAATAGCAATGACATTTTGCTCTTCTGTCAAAGGCTCTTGGGTTCATGTACTTAGAGGCCACAAAAGCCTATGATGACTTCCTAAATAAAGCAAGTAGTGGAATTCAATTCTCCGATGTCTGCATAATGTCCCATAAAGTCCCCTATTTGAGTACAGGCTTTAGTAGACATCCGGTTTTGTTTTCATCACATCCTATAATGAGAAATCTACTGGATCCCACAGGAAACTGTTCAAATAGTTATTTCTTTCTCAAAAGCAAGCATTTCATGTTGTATTTGAATATTTGTAATTTCAGCTCCCTGGTGTTTCGTATCTCATTATCCAAAGATGTTAACATGCATCAACATCAGGCTCAGACGAGATCACTGGAGCAACTGTTGCCCCATCTGCTCACCCACCCCTTCCCAGAGGCTGCTGCCCACCAGAGCAGAGATGGCTAAATGTCTCCTGAAATGACATAGTTTACATTGATAAACTGATCCTGGGCAGCAGTTTATAAGAAATGAAGACCTAACTGGTTCTTGCTGCAGCCAGAGTTTGATCTTTGGCTGCATGCATATCAATATTTTAATGTACTCGTCTTAGGTACCTCTTATCTCCATGGATGTAGTTACAATCAAATATCTTCCTAACCTTCTCTTTGAATAGACTGACCTCTGAATCTTTCCCTGTAAAATGTGCCTTTGAGACCCTCAATTTTGTAACTCTTTTCTGAGACATGAGACTTTGATAACCATTTCTGAACAATTGTCCTGTAGTATGTGTTAATCTACATAGACCTCTCTTCACTAAAAAAAGGTGACCCTGTCATACAGAGGCTTCTTTGCAAATAGTTCTCAATTCTGAAAGTGTGATACGGTGCCAGACTATTACAGAAAAGTGTGGGTTATGAAGCTTTGATATTTAAACACCCCATTTAAATACCACTGAGAAAAAAAGGCAAATGACAAAATTAAGGACATTTAAATTGCATTTTGTTTCTTCATTTTTCACTGCTGTAGTGGAAAAAGTTAACAGAATACAAAACTTTTGCATTGAAAAGATTTTTTTTTTTAATGAGAAGTATATTCTTCCAACAAGAAGCTAATAGTTTAAAGCAGGATAGCAGGACAGTCCATTTCCATGTGGAAGTTCACTGGAGTAGCTGTAATACAATGGATGACCAAATTAATATGTATGAGAATGTCCAGCATATATAGATATATATGCAAAACCTCATTGTTTTTATGGTAGCTTATTATGCAGCAATTCAGTGAAGTCAGCAGTGTAGGCTGAATTCAAGTTACTTTGCAGTGAATTGGAAATCAGGAGAGGAATGAGCTACCTTGCATTGCTGAAGTAGGTGAAGTTCATTAATGTTCATTTTGGGAATGATTTAATGATGAGCAGTTGATATATTGCCAGCTCATAGTCAGCTCAATATCAACTCATTAGCAGGAAGCTGGACTCTGTGTGAGTTGTTGTGAGACTTGTGCCTCAAACACACGTATAGGAGAGTAATAATTTTATTAGAAGAAAAAAGTTTTCAGTATAAGAAACAATATCTTAAAAATAAGGTGAGAGTTTTTAGAAGTAATGCTGGAACTGCCTTGAAATTGCTTTCCAGGGAAGCTCTCACCCTTAAAAAATACAGCATGAATAACAAGGTATGTCAATGTCTTTCTCATGCTAGCACAAAACCACTACTCTTTGTAACTGCTAGAAGCTGCTTATGTAGACGACTTGCTATCTTATACTTTAGATCTGAGAAATCAACACTGAATTTAATTTGGACTCAGTAGAGAAAAACAAATCAGTAGCACCATATCAAAAGCACAAACTACATCTGGTCTCAATCAGTTTGTGTACAACATTCAACACACTCGAAAGCACGCCACCCACACCAACATCTCCCAGCATGCTAAGGGCTTCCAATGCTACCTTCTCTGCTTTCTTCTCCTCATTTAGAGTGTGTTTTTTAAAAACAGACAAATAAAGAAATTATGTTTTCATGATTCATGTTTTCCATAATCTTGGGTCTGAAGCACAACCTCAACCTATTTTTACAATATTCCTGCGTTCCTTTGTTTATGGTCTCAGGCATCAAACAATGTGATCCATAGACTGCATTCATTTGGCACGTACTCTGCAGCTCCCAAGACATTTGGACCCCACAGACTCACATCTCTTTCCAGATATGTTATTTAGGGGTCCCAAATACCTGAGATTATCTTTTAATTGTTTGTATAGCCAAATCACTGATACATTGACTTAATTGTGTCTGTTTTCATTTATCTGCTTAAACAAGCAAAAAATACTGAAAGATAACAACATTGTTGATTGATTTGACTGCGTGATGTTTGATGCAATCCTCATGGGTCACAAAGCCAGCATTAGGTTTGCAATCACAAGAAGTCATCTCCAAAATCTCAGGGAGGAGGAGGAGAGCTGTTGGTGCTGGGAAGAAATTCAATTCCTGTAGTAAAGAATCATTTGTTTTGGTTTATTCACCCCAGTGACATATATGAAGGCAATGTCAGTAAATCAGCTGTGAGCTGACAGCAAAAGGCTTTGCTCCAAAAAAAAAAATAATTGCAAACTAGGATCTGCCAGTTTCACGCCTAGTAGTTTAAAAATACTAATAAAAACAGGAAAACGTGTGACAGGAAACTGATTTATACAAAACCCAGCAAACCTCTGTTATTTGTAAAGTAAAGTTTTCTGCCTCCTAGAAATGATCCCCAAGAAAAATTCGTAGCCTGAAGATGTGGGTATCCTATGGATATTTTGAGATGACCTTGCTCAGGTCTGGACTTTGGGGATAGATCCTACTTTTCCCAGCCAAGTCACAGCAGAGGATTCTTGTGTGCTTATTGCCTCTTAGGTGCCTAGCCAGTTCTTGTAGTTTGAGAGCAGAAGCTGATCATGTTTTTGATGTAGAGGTATTGCAGTTTCCCTTTGCAGGCAAGCCAGCAGCTGTGAAAGAATTGGGAAGAGAGGAGAGAAGTGGAGTCAGAAAGTCTCAAAGACGATGCAAGAAGGAAATTCTTGCTAAATTTTTGGATGATTGTATCAATTTTGTGTTTGTAGGAAAAAAAAACTTTTTCTTAGTATATTGCATTTGTTCAAGTAGAGCCATTAAAAGCATGGGAATAATAATTTGTTAGGCAGTTTGTGATCCATGTTTCCCTTTCTGCCTTCTTCAACCTAGTTTAACTTGAAAAACTTCCATATTATTGTCAAATTCTTCTTTCAGCTAAGAAGATAAATGCAGCAAATAATCTCCTGTTAACAGGTAAATTACAGGTTCTCCCTACTGGAAGAACCAACAAATGTTTTCTGTAAAGGGTAACAGTTTGTTTTCACTGAGTTTGCACTGAAAAATGCAGATAATCTCTGTGAAGCAGTTTACAGAATGGAACACTGGGAATATTAGGAACTTAATATTTCACTTTTTACCAAGAATGTTTGTCATACTATGCCAGGCACTTAAATGAAGAAATTAGCAATAAGCATTTAGGACTGTATCTTCAAGAGAATTGTAACCTGCTTAGGTGTACAAAATATTTGCACTGGAGGATGTAAAAGTAAAGTTAATGAACAAAAGGTGTGGTATTACATCCAGACCAGGTAAACTGTGCAGCTAAAGAGAGGCTGTGCATTTCTATACTACAAGCCACCACTGTTCTGCAACTTTTTTCTTCCTTTGAATAGTCTCATGTAGGCACTTGTGTCTCTTTTAGGCAATGGCAACTACCTCATACTCAGGAACGTATTTTAGAATAAGGAGATTTATGCTTACATCTCTTTTCCATGCCTTGAGTGTGCATTTTTTCTAGAAATAACACAGGGTTTCGATGACGGGTGTCAGAGTTTTCTTGAGGATGTTTGATGTTGGTGTTAAACACTGTGGATCCAGGGCTGCTGGCTGGGCTATAAACGGTACCTGGCCATGTGATTTAGGGCCCCAGAAAATCAGAGGCCATGGTACCTCCCTGTCTGCCCTGCTGCTGCCTCCTTGTCTTGTTGTACAATGCAGCCAGGCTTGGCCACACCTTTGACCTCAGCTTCATCAAACAGTGCTGTTTTCTTGTCTTCTGCAGGAGGCTCTCATAATGAAGCCAAATACTGCTTTTCTTAGTTTCATGAGCTGCTCTTTTTATTCATGGCAAAGAAAGCAGAATCTCCTCCAATTTCTCTGCTGTTTGCCCTTCTTCGTTTATAATTTTTAACTTTTTTCACTATCCCCTACCAGCTTGAGATGCCTGGAAAATCAGCACTTCCTGCTTGCTAATGCCAGGCTGTGATGAATGCTTTGGAGCACATTGCAGCCTTTCTGCTGGATTTGGTTCTGACATAAACTGGTAGGACAAGCTGTCACTTGTCACTCTCATGATGTTTTCCTTGTGAATGGGTTCTTCGACGTCCCTTTGCCCAAAGGACAGTCAGACACTCTTCTCTTGCCTGCTCTGTTTGTTATCTTCCAGTGCTTATTGCTCTGACTGTGCCAGATGCAGAGAGGCAGTTACTCCCCTTTAGAAATTCGCAGTAGGTCTTAACCGAGGACACAGACACAGGTATTTTTGTGGTCCAAGGAAGACATTAAACATCTGAGGTAGGAGGGGGATGACCCTACCTCTGAACGAAGCTGGTGCCCTGTGGAAACCTTAGCTAATTACCTCTGGATGAAGAAACTGTCATGGTCCACTGGCCGAAATGTTGGAGGCTGTTACCTGAGCAGTTCCATGGGCTCCGGGCAAGGAGCCAGTGCAGCTTCCAGCCTTTGCCAGTCCATTAGCTGCAAGCTACTAATATGACACATCCCTCACGACTCGTGTCCTCTAAAGACAGTGCTGGATTCAGTCCCAGATCCAAGCTCCTGCATCATGTGCTATTTCCAGATTTTAATTTTTTTATTAGAAACAAACTAGCAGAAACAAAAGCCTAACTGTTCCTTGCTGTTTAGAAAGCACAGACAGTTGACACCGTGGTGACTGCTTTGGTGTACAGCAGCACTGGTGGGAAGCGTCAGCACACTGGAAACCTCACTGTGGGGCTGATGCCATGGCCCAAAGATCCATGAGAGCATTCCCAAATCACCTTGAGAGAAGTCTGCAGGAGAAAGATGCGGCAGCCCCAGGCCTGCACTTTTAGGGAAATACCTCTCAGGGCCTGAACAAGCACTGATGCAAGCCGAGAGGAAAAAGAGCTTGCCTAGACCTTGCTTGCCTGGAATCTGAGGATGACTGCCAGTCCTAATGCTTACCTGGGGGCAGCAGAAGGCAGCAGCCCCTGCACGGTATCCCTGGACTGTGCTGGCAGCAGGAGGAGCAGCTTAAGGACTGGTGTGTGCTTCTTGCTGGTACAACTAACACTTCCACTTTCACTTCCTGGAAGGACACCTCTCCACCTGTGTGAGACAGCTCCAAGCTATTTTAAGCAGGCATCAGCCTTATCCAGCAAAGCCCAGACAACATTGACATCTCCAAAGGTGGGAGGAAAAGTATCTGAGTGAACACAACAGTGAAGGGTCACTATCCCAGTCAGCCAAAAGCACAGCATCCATCCCACACTGGCCATTAATCTCACAGAGTAATGAGAGTCTGGGGCAACTCCTTCCTTCCTCTGGTGGAAAGAGACAGCTGGGCAGAGCCCTGCCAGAAACACAGCATTGGTCAGGCTGTGGGTGGCAGATGCTTGCTGGACAAGCAGAGGTTTCCTGGAGGAAAGCTGACCTGTGCTAGGGTTCAGGGCTGTGCTGGAGGACCATGGCACGGGCTGGCAGCACTGCTAGGGCTGTGTTTGTGTTGCTTTGCTTTGAAAAGGAGAGGAGGCATTCTCCAGTCTGCATGACAGGTGAAACAGCCAGAAACAGCCCTGCAGCCATCTGAACCACTGCCATGTCAAAATATCAGTCGCCTTTGGCTTTTGTAGTTTTGCTCTCTATGGACTTGTTTTTCTGTTGAAGGATAAATTCCTGCCATAGTCTATAGCATTTAAGCAACTTTTCCTCCTGGAAAACTACTTCATAGGAAACCTCACAGTAGTGACAAGAGGAACATGGAGCCGTGTCAGTATGCTGGCTCCAGACACAGAGCTGCCACACACATACCAGCAGTTTTGGCCAAAAGTGCTTTTCTCATCAGTCTTCAGAGCCCAGCAAAACTCATTCTACAGACCCCTTCATACCAATACAAAGATGCTGTACACAGGCACTGTCTGCCCCCACTTCACCATGGAGGGACAACTCCAGCTGGGTGTGCCCCTGCCACTGTAGTAGATAGGGTGATTGCCTTCTGTATGGGCAGCAGTGGCCACAGATGGCCACAGGTCTCTCACCTGAGGCCACTCTGTTGTTAATGGTGGAAACAGCTGGATCTACTTCCTTAAGCTATTTGTTTTTCTTCCTCAGCAGGTGGCTGTCAACCTACAGCTGAACTGATGAAGGAATCCAGTCAGGCTCTTCAGTGATGTGGTGTTGGGTTCTTGAGGCCCTTGGGTTGTTTTTCTGTGGTGAGTAAAGCTAACCTAGCTGGTATATGATGAGAGTTGCTCTTTTAGTCTGTTTTGCAGTTCTGTTGTGTCAATTTGGACCTTTAGCAGCTCACTATAATTGATGATAATTGTGTAAGTAATATTTTAGCCTTGTACAGAATTTTTTGCAGTAAGTGACCACAAACTAAGAACGGGAGGAGTTTGCTCCATACGTTATGTTAGTTTTCCTGAATACATCCATGTTGTTATTTAAACTTGCTTTTGATTTTCTGGTACCTAGAGTCCTTTACTATCTGGATATGTTGGCTTATACTCAGAAGCAAATTTGGTGCATAGTTTTTCTGTACCACCACCACTTTCAGCCAAGGGTAAGGGTGTCATGCAGCCTTCAGTTTCAGTTGACTGTGGCAGATTAGACTATAGTCATGGACAGCTTGTAAAGGTCAAAGGACAGCTTGCTGTGTTCACCTATTGCTCTTGTGTCATTGGTGCCCTCTGAGGAGGAAACTGACTGGCAGCTAGTGTTGCTATCAGGGCTACTTTCTGCCTCACAGCTCTGTTATGCACCCAGAGTTGGCAGCTGGGTTACCAGTACAGGACAGAGAGTGCTGTAAGAAATACCCACTTCTAAATCTATTTCAGCCAGCAGAAGCTATCAGTGCTCCCAGCTGCCCATCAACAAGAATAACATCCCTGCAGTTTGCTTGGTGGAAGCTCCCTACTTAACTCCAGCTAAACCAGGTTCCTGAGCCCTCTGCTCGTGCTGTTTGAGGATATGGATAGCCTCTGATGCAGGAACTTGTGAAGTTTCTTGGTGCACACCAGGGCTGAAGGGCAGCAGGGTTTGCTGTCCTGAGGTCTGGTCCCTGGGCTGTACAGTACATAATAGTAATCCTGCAGGCAAGCAGCTGGGCCTCAAGAACTGAGTAACTATTTCTGCCCTTCTTGAAATGATATTTCAGAAAATAATGGCCCATGAAAACTTAACTAGTCAGATTATGACTCCAGTCTAGTAGGTGCTTTGGTACGAAGATAGCCAGAAGAAAGCTTACAATTTTTTGTGCATGTATATTCCTGAGTGTAATGTTCCAGTAACCTTTTTCTGGCTGTGTGTACAATTACAATTAACTTCTTGTAATATTGTATGGTTTTTGGTAAGACCACTCTTCTATTTTGTGGTAGCTTTCCCAATTCTTACACTCGCTGCTTTGTTTGGATCAGGCTGTAATCTTTCTGAAGGAACTCAATGTCTCAGAAAAGTTATGAGTCTATCAAAAAGCAGCAGTTTAATTTTATAGGCACACCTGTGAATTTAATTCTCTCTCTAAAATTTCTCCTAAGTCCTTAAAGGGTCAATCCAAACTCAAGGTGGGAAGTTTTGATTGCATGGTCTCAGTAAACTGCATGATATATAGACACACTGAGCCAGACAAGTGAGTGGTCAATAATCCTGAAACCTGGCCAAGTTACTTGTAATTCAAAAAGCCACTGCATTTAAAATGAAAAGTTTCTCCTATGATACCATTTATTATTTCTTCATTATATTTCTTACTGCTGTCATCCATTAGTAACTGCCAGCAGGTGCTAGTAAGGTCATTGGTAGTTAAAGGTTTTCTCCACCTGGAGAAATGTCTGTGAACTATAAATGCTCAGACATGGCTATTCTTCCCCCCCTCCTTTCTTAAAATGAAGTAAAATGTTTTTATACACTACCTTGTATCAGCTCATACAAAGGGTAATCTCTACCCTCAGGAGAGTAATGCTAAAGGAGAGCAGGACTTCTGAGCTGGAGAAAACCTGCCTACTAGTGTAGCTTGCTTTCAAAGAAGATGCATTTGGTGGTATCATTATTAAGTGTTACACATAACAATGGTATTTCTTCCTAGTGTGTCACCAAAAACCCCCAAGCCTTTCCTATTACATCCAGTTGGTGAGATTATAACCCTTTGTCTTGAAAAATTGGAGGTAGCTGTAGAACAACATGTTTTAAAGACTGCTTTTAAAGTGATCTTGTTATGGTAGTAAGTTCTTAAATTTTATTAACAGTGGCCTTATCCAAGCCACACTTTAAATTTATCCAAAAGTTTTCTAGAAGGGAGAAAAATAAGAAATCAGATGAAGAAAATGTTAGCCCAGGCAGCACTTAAAAATATGGGGAGGATGATAATGGCCAGACAGAAAAAGTTGCTGGAGCACTGTTTAAATTCAGGCTAAAATATATTTGCTTTACCTTTAATGCCCATATGTCTCTTATTGTGTGCTCCTTTTAACCTAAATCAAAGCTGTGACCAAGCCTCTTTATGAAGTACTGATATCTTGACAAAACAAAAGTACCTGAAATCTCTGCACTGTCTGTTCTTTGGGATAGTCACTGCAATTTTGTAATTTTCAGCAATTTAAGGAAGGTAAAATTGCTACTCTGAAGTCCATGTGAGCTCTGACATTTATTTCAGTATTTGAGAGTGTCCATTACCTGAGGAGCTCCCTCTTGATGGATGGTGGGTAGCTCACGTGCTTACCTGAACCTGTTACATGCTTATCTAAACCTGTTGAAGTATTTGTGTCATTAAATATGAAACATAACTATGATTTTTCATGGAGGTGTGGGTTTTGTTTTTTTTTTTAATACTGAAAAACGCTGAAAAGCCAAAGGAAGAGAGCTTCTATGACTAAACACACACCTTGGTGAAACTTGAGTGCCTGTCCACCTAAGTGTGTTGGCTCAAGCTCGGGGGGATGCCCAAGACCCTCTGCAGGGCAATCCACGTGCTGCAGGCAAGCCCTGTGCTTACAGAGCTGCATTAGATAGAAGCTCATTAAAGCTATTACTAGGCAGAACGATTTAATTTGTCTGCAGTGACAAGAAGGCAGTTTTTAACTGTTACACAATGAAAGGGCAGTGGATGCACTAAGGCATTTTTGGTTTTACTGACAGGTGAATTAGCTGAGGTTGAATCATCAGCCTCTGTATTAGTGCTGACCTTGCCTAGCTGTTAGTAAAACCTGCAAGCACCGTGGCCCCTTGCAATTTACATCAAGATAGCAATCCCAAGTTTAAATTAAAAAAAAATGTGCACATCCTCTCCCCACCCAATATCTTTGTGTTAGAGAAGGGGGTACCCTCAGTCCTGAGAGACCTCTTAGTCATCTGGCCTCTATAAAGTATTCCCTTTATATTGTCTGTAATTGAATCTTGTCTCTGGGACAGAAGAAGTGAAGAAAGACTATGGGTCATTGGAAAAAGAGACGAAAAGTGCAAAGGATGGTAGAGAGGAGAGATGCAAGAAACCCAATTAATATAAAAATCACCCTGGAAAGCCCTGAAATATTCTGATTTCTACTTTGTCTTCTTTATGCGTCTTAACATTGTTTTCTGTTTGTTCCTTAATTCTGTAAAATGATGATTTCTCCATACTTTTCAATTACTAATGGCTTTAATAGATTAAATCTGTGGTAATGTCTCTGCAACCTAATAAAGCTGAGTAGTTTGTAATGCAGGGCATTAGGATTTGTGTTCTTACTGTATTTGCAAGAGGGAATATGACAACAAGGGAAACAATTCTAAGAGCATGCAAACAAAACCCAGAAAAGACTGGTGAGTCTTCTGACTCAGAATAAAATGAATTTATAATGAAACAGGTCTTTACAAAGAGAAGCCCTTATTGCTTCACAGAATGTTATTTTCTAGAGCTATTTGACAGTGTTGCTCATATCTTGGAATCTAGAGAACAAAGAGAAATGATTTTCATTTCTTTTCCACTAAAACATTCCCTTGATGTTTGGATTCAGTTTTGATGACGCTCTAATAGGTTGTTGCACTTGTATTTAGAGCTTCCATTTTAAATTCTAGAGTATCATATGCGCCCTGAACCCTCACATACCCCCATGGTGTTGGACAGTAATGATACCCTTGAACCACAGGAGTGGAAACTGAGACATTGAATGGGATTTCCTTAATATGCTCCAACACATCTGAGGCAGAGTTGAGAGAACAGTCCGACAGATTTCATCCTGGCTTTTTTTTTCACTCCATGTGTACTGTGAAGCTGGATATCCCCTTGAATTACTGGGATCCCATCTGCTTTTCTTGCCAGAGGAAAAGCCTAGATTTGCAGAAACATCTCAGTGATGAGCTCGCTGGAAAATACTGATAAACCTGTCCATGGGTTGGCTCTGTGTGTGAGTAAAGACAGAACATGGTGTGGGCACCAGGATTTTCAGAGATGTGTTAGTGGATCTTCCTATAGCAGTTTAGGAAAGTACTTGAGCTGGTCATTTAGTCTGAACCAGCAAAATGGCTCTTATTGTCCATGGAAAGTGCTGTCCCTTGCTGTCCTTCCTGTGCCTGTGAAGGGGAGGACTTACCCTTGCCTCAGCTGTTCCTGTGCAAATTGTGTGGAATGGAACAAAAAAGACAGTTTGCAAGCAGGTGTGGCTGAGCAGGCCACAGGGCCTTGACAATATGCTCCTACAGAGGGGGCAGCTTCTGGGGGAAAGTGTGGTTAGCTGGAAATAATAGTGTTTTATCATGCTTTTTGTGTATATCTGGAGCTTGAAGAGTTGAAAGATAATGGATTTTTTTTCCCCAAAAAAAAAATCTTATGTCTGAATGAATTGTTTCATTTTATGCCTGTCTCCTGGCCTCTTTAAAGTAGGGTTTTGACTTTTCTTTGCAGAATTCTGAGGAAGAGCTACTAATCAGCTTGTAGGTATACTTGCTCCCCACTATGTGTTTGCATACTGTAAGCTGCTTTCACTTCTAATTAAAATCATTGTGATTGTTTTATGAAGCTGTTTTTCAAAACCTCTGGCACTGAATTGTGGACAGAAAAAAATCGGAAAACTTCAATAATATGTTACACAGTGCATTTGAAGAAGCTTTCTGAATTGCTTCTTCCTTGTCTGTAAATCTTCCCATCAAATCCCCTTTATATGCCCATTGCTAGGCACCAAATAAGTAACTATTATGCTTTTTGCTTTCTGTGCTGCATACCTATAAATGGCTACTGCCTGTCTTTCTGAAAAGACAAGAGATCACTTTGTATAACGTCCAACACAGGCAGGAAAGAAGAGGTAAAACCATGTGATCTCTCACAGTTTCCTTTTGTGTCATCTAACATACTTATCTTAGCAGGAGGAATAATTTTTGTCTTTTGTGTGTGGATAAACGTGATAGGATTGAAATAGGAGTCTATATCCACAATACCTTCAATGCATTGTCCCAGAATTCTGCAACAGATTTAATAACATATGGGACTGGATGGACAAAGACCTATTTGATCTTCTTCCATTAGCTTTACTCTCAATGGAACCCAAAGCAGGAGGTTTCCTCTCCTCAGGCTTTAAGGGGTTTTTTTACTGCTTTTGCACACTGGTCTTCTGCTGCAGCACAAGTGGATTCCAGCACTTGATCTTATCTTTGAGCTGAAGCATCAATGAGAAGAGTTAGCAAGAAGTTGTGTTGTGTTAGACCTCATTTTGAGTTTCCCCCATATCCTGGAAATCATAACCTTTTATGGAACAGATCAGTTTCAGCAAGCAACAGTTACCTGAGGGAAGCTAGAACATGCATTTTCCTGTTGGTAGGTGTGGGTACCTGAGTTTCACCTACTGTCTCCAATTTACTCGTTTTAAATAATATTAGTGAAAAAAGGAATATTTAGCTCCTCACAGGAAACACAGAATTGCTGATTTCAATGGTTGCTCTTTGTCTATCTATTAGGTGGTCTCTTCCATCTCTGTTTTTGTGGTGCTTACTCAGGAGCGATGGTATGGATGCTTCCTAGCTGAACCAGGGGATTGCTGGGCTGGGGCTAGCTAGTGATGTCAGTGCAGGTGTAAAATAGTTGTGCTCATTCAGTGAAAAATATTTGTTTAAATACACAATTCCTGTGCTTCAGCTGACCTCTGGAAGTATTCTAGTGGTTTTCCAGTTGTGATAATCTAAGCATAGCAAGTTTTGAATTCTAAAAAATTCCATTCAGTACATTCCTCTGTCTCTTTGCTACATCTTGTACAGTTTGATTCTCCTATTAATGAGGAAGAAGTTACTTAGCATTGTTAATTCCTTCATCTTATGACTCTTCAAATCATTGAATAATAAGAACCCACTGTGTTCTTTATGGTTATTCTGGGTAACAATAGTCCTAATAGTTATTTGTATAATATTTTTTTATAAATTCCTCACCTCCACCCACAGTTCTTAATGCTTGGATGACTTGGGAAGAAATGACTCACTGTTGTCAGGCTACCACATTTTATAATAACTTAACAACTTATGAACTTCTTAAGCTTTAAATACCTTGTGGCAGGACATACATATGTATCCTGTAACTATATTTAAAAGTTTTCTGCTTATTCTCTCCTGCTTTTATGCTTAATGAAATCTCTTGGATGGCCCAGCTGTTTGTGAGCCTAATATAAAACTGGAAAGTGCACATGACTAGATACATCCTTTAAAAACCATGGATGGGATATAGATGGATATTCATGCAGTGATTTTAGTCTGGTTGCATCATCTCAGATGGTGAGTACAGCAGAGCCAGGGGAATGTATAACTATGGATCTGAACAGGGCAGTGTAAATACCACCAGAGTGACTCAGGAGCAGGGTTAACTACAAGGTGTGTGGGTATTATGGGACTGCAGCCTCTTTCCTCCTCTCATTCGGTTCACACTTCAGTGTTAAGAAGTATTCATAAGTTAGGTTTTTTGTTGGTGTGTTTTGTTGTGTGTTTTTCTTAAAGGACATTCTAAGAATATAGTAAACTTTAGTTGTGGATGGGAAACAGTAGCAAAACACCAAGTCTACTACATGGGTCTGACTAAAGCCTTCAGATTTCTTAGCCTTCAGATTCACCAGAAACTCTGTTCTGATATTACATACTAACTGGCCCGGGCTCTTGGAAAGCTGTGTGATCCATTTAATAATAAAACTCTAAAATAGCTATGTTTCTCTTGATTTAGGATTTTGCTTTGGAAATTTCATGGTGTGGTCATATCTTTTGTTCTCATTTTTGTCCTGCCAGGCAAGCCTGAGGTGTAAAGATGAATGGCTTTTGGGGCCCTCCATGTAACTTAGTTTGATCTCTCCATTGCAGTAAGCAAGCCAGAAAAGTCTTGGCATGGTTTCTCTTCCCGTTTCCTTCTTTTGCCAACAGTACCTGGTGGGAAGCAGTACTTCCCACCATCAGGTTTGCTTTCCCTTTCCTATCATGCTCTCTATCTCAAGGCCTAAAAGTTGTGATTCAACTTGTTCTACCTCTGCCTTTCTCCTCTTTACACCATCCCCTCAGGGAAAACTACCAGAGAGCTGCCTTCATTATGCTGGACCTCTGAAGGGTGGGATACCAGAACTCAGGCAAACCACAAGTCACTCATAAATGAGGAGATATTGCCTTTGTTATAGACCTTTGCTGTTAGATTTCAATTGTTCAGCTCTACTATGAAAATCTTAAGAGTACTAATAGAATGATGCAGGGTTCTGCTCTGACAACAGTACTCTAGAGCAAGCTCCTTAAGGATGACTTATGAAATGGTGCAAAATTGTGAAAGCAAAAGACTGCATTTTATTTAGAGCTGAAATGAAACCTGCACCTTCCCATCCTTTAGAATATTTGGGAAAGGAAATTAGAAAAACAACCCTATTCAGGATTGAAGCAGACCTTTTGAAATATTTGTAGAAAGAAAAATCTGGAAAAAACAGGTCTGAAAATTTGGAAATGGGATTCTTGCACACCATCCAAAGGCTGGAGTTTGGTTCAGCTGAGGTCTCTGGGCTGCCAGCTTTATGATGGATGGGCAGGACAGAAGTCCAAAACTCCTGAGACTACTTGCTTTGTCTGGGATCTTGGGGAGCCTGGAAAACATTTCACCTTGCTTCAGAAGCATTTGTCTTCTTCTACTAATTGCCTCATTGTTTTATACTCTGTTTTCTTTTTATCACTGTAATAAATACAGCCTACTCAAAGATCTCTTTTGCAGTCCTTTCTGAAAGGAGATGTAGTTACTGAAAGCTGGTTCTCTGCTATTTGCAAAACTTTAACACTGTACAGATCTATAAGACCTCAACATATCTCTTGTCTCAGGTGAAAAACAAATCCTGTTTGATGACTGACCTTCCTAGGAACAGAAGCTTCTCCAGAAAGGCATCAGATCTATTGGTTTCCAGCTGCTGCTAGGTAAAAATCATTATCAGAGCACACAAGGGAAACCTAGTTGCAGTGGCTGCTTAGCTCAATGAACGTATTTCTTAGAATAATCCTTGAATTAGTATGAACCAACGTGGACGTAATGTGATTGCATCTCAGGTCCTTTGAAGGGAGATGGCTGTAGTTCATTATTGATAGGATTTACTGAGTAGAAATCAAGTAGTTATATATGAAAAAAACCCCAACACAACACTTCAGAGTTTAGACTTATTTTGTTGTCTACCTGCTCTTAGAAGAGACAGACAGGGTCAGAAAGCCTTTCCCTTGGTAGGCAAGTGGCTTTCTCTCTCACTTGGTGTACAAATGGACTCGGTGTGTGCTCAGTCTGCATAACAGATTAATTCCATTAAACAATTTAATTCCCCGTTAACAAAGTAGCTGATATTGGCTAGCAACACCTCATACTGCAGTCAGATTTTTTTGGGGTTGGAACAAAAGTGGCATGTGACAAGAGAATATCCTTGGATATATCTGGCTGAAATCTAATCCTTTAGACACTTAATTTAAATGGCATAAATTTCTTAACATCACTGAACTGGGCTGTGACTTTACAATATCTCCCAGCAGTAGACTGAATGAGACTTCTCAGCCTTGGCATCGTGCCTCTTGCTCTGATAGTAGCCTGCTGCTAAAGAGTGCACTGAGAAGATAGTTTTTTACTATTCTGGCCCAATTGATTGGCTGCTGGTAAAAAGCAGGAAGATACAGCAATGAACCAAGACCCTCCCCGCCTGTAAAAGGAGAGACGATTTCTCCTTCACTTGGAAATGCAGATTTTTTCTGTGGGCAGCCTTTGGAATAAAGAGGCTTCTTGTCCCACCTTTTTCAACAAAAGAGGTCCTAATGGGTATGCCCAAGTCTGTCTCAGCAGCTTCAAAACAATGTGGAAATCTTCTGAAGAGAGTAGATAATTATATTCTATTATTGCAGCTTATGGTTTTCCTTTCAGCTGTTTTGGACAGAGCAGGAAATAAAGAAAACTATTACAGCTACTGGTATATCTGAGACTAAAGTGAGGAACAGCCATTTAAAAAAACATTTGTAATTAATACTCACTTGTTCTCGCCTTATTAACGCTTCCCACCCCCAACATCCACACACCTACACATGTAGCCATCCTTCCCCAGCTCATATTAAATTCTGTCTTCTGGTGAAATGCAATATATAGAAGGATATAGAGCATGAATCTAGTAAGACTGTACTTGGTAATCCAATTCTGGGTTTTTTGTTTCTTATCCTTTATTGCTCTATTTTGTCCTTATTGAAACTCCAATATGTTGCCTGGATTATTTTATATTTCCCAAGTTTGCTCTTTAATAGCTGGGTATGCCCAGCAGTTACTGCCTCTCAGTTCTGTTCCTTTCCTTCAGAACAGAAAGTTCGGGGTTTCTGTAGGCTGTGTTGCACCATTAACAGTTCCTCAACTTTTTGATTGCAGTAATCACCTGGCTTTGCAATATCAAGACTTGCATGAAAGCATCCCATGAGGACCAGGTAGAGCGGGTTTCTCTTGATTCAAGTTGAATAAATTCCTCACTATTGCCTCTTACATGAGAGAGAATGTGTTTGGACTTCAGTAGGATGGTGAGTCCTTAGATGAATTCTCTGTCGTTTTGTATAACTTTACATTTTGTAATTTTTTGTTTCTAAAAAGCAATTCAAGTGGTGATCTAGGATACACAATATTGTTCAGGTTCAAAAGTACAGCATATGATGTTGGAAATTTGGATATGAAATGGCTGGTACACTGACAATAAGGTTTTTTAGATAAGTTTAAGGAACAAACCTAATTGTAATTAAAATAAATTATAATGAAATTGGAGTTTTTGATCACTAATTGTCAAAAAAATGACTGGAAATTCTGAAACTTTGCACAACAGCTCCACTGGTATCCAATAGGCATGTCCATCAATTGCTTTGAGCTAAGGTATTGTTTCAGTCTCTGAATTTAATCTGTGTGGAATCAGTAAATGTTGAAAAGAAGCAGAGGCTAAATGCTGAAGGTGTATATCTTTACAATAAGTCAATACAGCTCAAGAGATTGAGGTTACACTGACATTACTTACACTCTGGTGGCTGCGTCCATGTCAGAGATGTGCTCGCTCATTTATGTATGAAACTGAGACTTCTGGGGCTCTTATTATCCCTGCTGTTAATGAGTTGAGCTCTTTTGTGGTGGCTTCTCTCTCTGGTCTGATTGCAGGATTAGGAGAGGAACTGGATCTGGTGGCTTTGCAGTCATGTTTGTTTCCTTCCCCTCTGAA
The DNA here is from genome assembly GCA_013397915.1 of Daphoenositta chrysoptera. NCBI lineage: Eukaryota > Metazoa > Chordata > Aves > Passeriformes > Daphoenositta > Daphoenositta chrysoptera. Next base: position 723,756 of record VZRO01003776.1, read on the forward strand.
ACATGATTATGAAAGTGGCTCATTTTTACTTTTTGAGCTGGCCTGTATAAGTTAAAAGTTTTAAAAACACAAAAAATAAGAGTTTTTTTAATTTTCTTTTTTAACTGGCAGCTGAATCCTTATGAGCAAATTTCTCAAGAGAGCTTGCTTGGGGAGACAGAGGCTGCCTTCTTGCTGGGCAGGAGCATTAGCAGAGACACCTGAAACTCATCTCCAAGAAGAAGGGTCAGGATTGTGTATGGATGAGCAAGTATATTCTTTCTCATCATGGCTGCTGGCTTTTTTGGTTTTTTTTAAAACTTTATTCAGACTGTGAGTCTTGATGTTGCTCTCTCAGGAGAAGTTTTGTTGTCATTGCCTGTGACTAATTACAGTTCCCCTGCAGTCATTAGCACACACAAATTTTTCTTAAAGTTTGTGCATCACATCGACAAAGGCCTCTTAGACTGCCAACCTCAGCTGTGCCCTTAGCATACCTGCTGAGCTGAGAAGTCATGACTCTTTTTCAGGGTTTTTTTTCCTCTGTACTTCATGGTTTGATGTGTATTCATTTCATGTTTTCAGCTCTTCTTCCCGAGAGCTTAAAAACTTACTAGAAAAGAAATAAAGAACATGAAAGATGCTTATGCAAGTCCTCAGCTGCAGTTGTGATTAGATCACTAGATTAATGATACAACCCTAAGAGGTGGCAATGGTACAGGAGTATGGCCATATCCCTTCACCAGACCTAGTGAGGTCAGTAGAAGAAAGTGTGGGGATGGCCCCAGCAAGAAGGTTGCACATCATTTTGTCACTGGAGAAGCTGTCTCTGTGGGTCAGCAGCTTGTGCTATGAAGAGATAGCTTGAGACTAGCTTGGAGGTGTCTGTCCACAGATTGGAAGATCACCATGGTGTAACTCTGTGTTCACCTCCTGCATAATGCAGCCCATGCTGGAAATAACTTCAGTTGGAATAGATGTAGCTCATCTCCCAAGCCTGCCTCATTGTCTTCCTCTCCCTGAAAGCAGTGCCCTTCACTGCCTCTCTTCTTCGATGCAGTTTTGCTGGTAAGCAAGGAAGAGCCTTTATCTTCCTCCCACCTCCCCAAGCCCTGCTCCCTACTGGTGCAGCTGCCAGGCTGGAGAAAGGCTGGGTTGCAGGGCTGAGTCCTGCTGTGCGGTGGTGAGGAGGAACAGAACTGGGACACAAGCATTCAGCAGAGATCCTGGTGGCACGCTGCTGGAGCACATGACAGCCCCATGCATGTGACAACCCTTCTCTCGGCAGTAGGAGTTCTGTAGGCATGTGGTGGTTATTCAGGCTGTGGTGAATATTTGTTGTCCCTTCAAATACAAAAGAGGCAGATTACTGCTCACTGCAGGGTGCTGACCTGTGCAGCTCACTGCTGTGCTGGTGTTTTGCTCCAGGTTTATGGTTTTTTCTTTGTTTTGTCATTGCCATTGTATTAATATTAATGTTATTTATTAAGGAAAACAAAAACCGCAAAAAGCACATGTCACCAAGTCTAGTCTCTCTTGACTGCAGGCAGGCAGACAGAGAGAGAAGAGATGTTGGTCTGGAGAACATCTGCTTCTCTGGCTTCACAAACACCCTGTCATATGCAGGGTGGCTTTTGGTAATGAGGGTCAGGATTCACTTCTGTCTAGAACACAACAGTTCATAAGGATTTCACCATCCAGATAGTCTATTCATTTAAATGCTAATAAGATTCCTGTTTTGTTTTGAAATATAGAGAGGATCTTTCTTCTTCACCCTTTAATCCCCTTTCTCCTGTTTTTTACAATCTTCCTTTAGTGGTTCAGTCTGGTATTGCAGATAAGAAACACTTGATTTAGACAGGGTGAAAGTATCTTCTAGGTATACTTTTCAGAGTAGTGTGTGCTGGATGTGAGTGGTTCAGGTATGGGCAGGAGAACTCTCTCCACCTCTTTGGACTTATTCCATTGAGGACATTGGCTTTTGTTTTGATTTCAGAGCGCGGGTACTGAGAACAAAGGCCTGTTCTACCCAGACAGGCTCTTCTGTTTTACCCAGGCAGTTTCCTACAGAGACAGCAAGTGCACCTTTAAGGGCTCCACAAGTGGCCACTGGGGACTTGCTGCTCAAAGAGGGCAAATCCAAGATAACAACAGCATAGTTTCCGTGGGAGCCTGACTCCACTTAGGGAAGGATGGTGCTTTCCCCACAGTGTTGAGCTGGACCAGAAATAGAAGCAGGCTGCCTCTGTGTACCACGTGGCTTTAATGACTTCATGACAATGACATGAGTAACCCTGTGAGTATGCTGTAAGATGACAAGAAGCTGGAGACAGTGCTGTACATCGTCTTCTCATTACGTATTCTAGTTGCAGAAGGTAACAGAACACGAGTCCAAGAGTATAAAATTTAAATAAAGCCCAGCAATTTTACATTACTCTGATGTGTCTCTTGGGAATATACATTAGAATGAATAGAAAGGAAATTAGAAAGGTCCTGCTAATATAATTTCTTATGGTGTTATTCATTACAGTGATCCAGAGGTTCTACTTTATCTTGGCCCAATCTATGATCACACGTATGCGTGCGCTAAAAAAAGTTCCTGTCATCACAACCTCAGATTATAACATGACACAATGACAGCTCTATTTTGAATTTAGAGACAACTGCTGTCCTCCTTTTCAAGTAGTAGAAGTGGTTAAACCCTTTGGGACATTGTGATGCTCTTCAGATGATTTTCTATGTTCATATTAGTGCCCAGGTCAGAGGAACATCCTGGACCCTTCCGGTATCCATGATACAGAGGAACCACTGAGCCTCAGAAATGATGGGGAAAAAGACATAAAGAAAAGCTTTGAGCACAGCTATCTTGAGTAACCCTGAACAGACTAGAAGAGAGAGCCTTTTTAGATTGTGTGCTGATAGAAAGATGCCAGTAAAGATGAAATCTCCTGTCGTGTGACACCCTCAAACCCGGCAAATGGGACTTGGTGTTCCTTGTCAGAGAGCAGGGTTTCTATTATAGACACTAGGCTCCACTGCCAAATGCTTCTTCCTAATAGAACAATTTGCAAGATCCCAAATTTTGGGGAACTGTTGAGTTCAAAGAGAGTAGCAACACAGCTGAAAGTGTTATGTAAACAACATATGTTAGATGTCTGATGTGTGGAGCTGGTTTGTTCCACACAAAGTGCGAGAAACTGCATAGAACATAGGAGCCCAGTTTCCCATTTACCAGTGCAAAAGAGCACTAAAAAGCAGAAAAGTGAATCTTTATTGAACTTAAAGTAAGACTATATTTTTTCTTATAATTATTTTTTCTATAGTTTTTATAGCTTTTTCTCCATATTTTTTTTTGCTTTTTTAATTGTTCTTTTATGTTGGATGTTTGCACAAAGGAAACCAGTATGTGAGTTGTATTTGAATGAAAAGGTCCAGTCAGAACATAAGCTTAATAATTAGGCTTGTAATCCTCGAAAATAGCTTTTGCCATCGAAAACACAGCCAGCAGGCCTAAGCCAGTTGTCTAGATACCAACCATAGCTAGAAGAGGGGTATCCCACAGGGGTAACTTGGCCCTTTGTAGAAGGACTTTAAAAATACTCAAGATGGTTTGTCATCCAAAGGTGATTTTCTGTCTTTGTTGCAGAGAAAACTTTGGATGACTTGTTTATTCCTACCCTTTATATAACTTTGATACCCTATATATATATACACTTTATACTTACCCTTTATGAAGTCAGACTTAGCTGAGAGGAATCTTGTCCTAAAGTGTCTAAGAAGCCTGTGTTGGAGGGGCTGTCTGGGCAGAGCTGATCACAGAGCAGTGCTGGCCACGTTGCTGCTGGGTGAGTGGCTGTGTCACATCCAGCCTTGCCAGGCCTTCTGCAGCCTGGGCAGGGCCCTCTGCTGTCGTGGCACCCAACAGTGGATTACTGCCACAGCACTGAAAATTCCCCTGCAAACTGTTATTTTTCTCAGCCTTGACTTGTGTGTTCTCAATTGATTGCAGTTTCTGCTTTGTCTTCAGATTCATATTCAAGCACTGTCGTATTTGCTGGTTTTCTTATGAATTGTGCTGCTGGTGCTCTGACAAGTGAGTGCTGCCTTGGTGGTGGCATTACTGCAGGGCATTTGTGCTCTGCCTGCAATGACAGGCCCTGACATTCAAAGCTTGGCTTCATCCAGTTGCTTGAGGGGGGATGAGAGTGAATTCTTGCCTTCAAGCTGCAGCCTTGATGCCAAATCTTTTAAGGAAGCCTGCATCTCGGATGTGAGCGCTCCCCTTCTTCCTGCTCATTAGGTGGTAGGATCTGCTACAGTGGTTTGACTTTTACAATGCCACAGGCAAGAGTTGCTGCTGCTTTTTACATTTTTACCTGGATCATTGGCATTCTGCCTCTCTGCTTTTGAGACCTGGATTAGGTACCATATTCAAGAGGAGGCTGTAAGACATAGAAGCATGCAGACTGCTTTCTAAATCAGCCCTGATTAGAGGTGAAAAATTAACTTCTCTTACACACAATATATATTTATGAAAGCATTGTCTCCCTGAAAACATTACCATTTTTACCAAGTTATTATAAGCCAGTCAAAATGGATCATTCTTTGTGTGTGTATTGTTAAACATACCTGCATTTTTTAGATTTCTGAATGTTTATTTTCTGTGGGTGGGTTTTTTAATTGTTTGGTTTTTTTTTTTTGGGCTTGATACAATTGATCTTAGTGCCTTGTTTCCGATACCCAGCACTTGTCCTGCGGAGGAGAGAGACAGAAATAGAATGTCAGATCCCTGCTTGGCTGGGAAGGCATTTTTTCCCTTGCAGTGAGGAAGAGGGTGACAGCTACTCAAACGGTGCTGCAAGCAGACATGTGAGGGAAAACCCAAGCCAGCTGTCATTGCAAAGACACTGTAGCAACCTTATGCACCAGAGCAGTATAAAGAATTAGAAAATGGTTCAAAAATTCAGATGTCCCCTCCACCCAAGTAAAAATCCCATGTAAGCATGTGTATCTAAATGAAAACCTGGCCTAATCCTGTGCTCTTTGTGGTTACAGGTCTCCTCAGTGAGCTAGCTTGCTGCCTTGCTTCCTCCTTCTGCTACTTCATCCTGCTCCTAGGGGAGGAAAAAGGATTTTTTTTCCTTTCAAGTTTTGAACACTGTACTTTGAGCAGTTATGTCTTTAATAATTTCCCATTTCTTCTTACCCAATTGCTACCCTTAATAACCCATAGAGATACAGATTTTTTTTTTTTTTACTACTGATGAACCAACATAATTTTAGACCATAAATAATACTATTAAACAATTTTCAGAACTCTATTCTAGATTAATTCACTAACTCTTTTCTCATGGTCATTCTCTTTAGCCCTACACAGTATGTGCTCAAAGACAAATGAGAAGTTTTTTAGTATCTCCCTGTCCTTTTGTATTAGCATTTTGAACATGTTAATATATTTTGAGTCTACAGGAGGCCTCACAGCTCATGTCTTTTGAGTATCTACATGGGGAAGGAACTTCTGGAACTCGTGCCTTTGAGCTTTAGAAATTGTGCTGAATGAATTGTGGGTTTGTTTGCTGTAAGGTGATCTGTGATGGGATCTGTCCAAGACCCCTTTTACAGGGCTCCCAGTAAATCATGCACAGCTCCATTCACTGCCTTCTCTGCTAATCCTGCCCAGCCCTAGATAGCACAAGGCAAAAAGGTGAAATTCACCTCTGAGAGTAAGAAATATGGTTTTATTGTAAGTAAGAATGGTTTTACTGGAGCAATGAGAAGCAGAGGTGGCCAGGCACTCCCTTGTGCTGGGGATCTCAGATGGAGCATCCTACAGTGGGACTGAGTGGCAAATGGATTTTGGGGAAAGTAACGCTCCACATCCCTGGAGCTCTGTGACTGGCACTGGCTGTGGCAGTACTTCAGACTCTGTCATAGGTGCTATTTGCAGGGTTTGGCAGCAGGACTCCACAGAGACTGCAGAAAATGATGTGAGCTCCTGTAGCTGTTGCTACATATTGTCAGTGGGGCCTTTGTGACTGGAGTCTTTCAAAACTTATCCTCCTTCCAGGAGCTCAGGAACCTGGAGTCCTTTTTGCATCATGTTGTCAGGGGTGGGCTCTTCAGCAAGCCTTCTTCCGTGCTATGGTACAACGCCTGGAAACAGCCAAAGAGGGCACAGGTCAAAATGAAACCAAATAGTAAATGCAATGGGAATTTTGAAATAGCTGCAAAAGGTGTTGGTGAGCAAAGAGCCCAGGTTCTCAATCATATGAGCACCTTTGGGTGCTCAGTGACAGGTTGCTGAGGTTAGGGCAGAGTTTATTTGTGTTATAGTGCTTGGAGGTCCCAGCTGGGAACCAGTGCACAACTGCATCAGCACTCCCAGTTCGATGCCCCCATCCCATGCACAAAGGAATAGGCTCTGCCCTGGTTTAATCCAGGTGAAAATTTGTCAAAGAATTTCCCCTACTGTAATTACATAAGGCTAAGTAAAGTATCTCTTTGAGCTCCTCACAGGCCAGGTCCTGGCAGAGGCACTGTTGTTGTTCATGCCTATGGAGCATCATCAGGCAGTTTTCCTGATGGGACAAAATAGCTGCTCTCAAAGCATTGCCCTACCTAAATTTGCTCAACTTATGTCATAAAGGGAACTGGAGCACAATGGCCTGTTTCAGCCTTTGTCAGTGAGGGAAAGTTGAATCATGGATAAAACGTATGAACAAGGAGTTGCACAAAATCAAGATAATCCAATATTTGCTGAGTGGTGCTTGTGTGGTTTTTGTTGGGTAGTGTGCGTGCAAAGGGCTTGCAGCCCCAGTGAACTTTTGGAGTAGTCCTGTACTATCAGGAGGGCCACTGGTATCTTGCCTGAGAAGCAGAATTTCTGTGTTGTGTTTATCTTCTCTTTGTTTGATAAGCAAACATAGGTATTTTAAACTCTGCTGTATCCATGTGGTTTTCTCATGGCTGTGGTCTTTCATACAGAGCAAAAGGTTCAACAGACTGTTTGTTCCCACTGTCAGATAACAAGCAAGGGCTGGCTGTACACAAGGAGATGGAGCTGGGGCAGCTTGAACTGAAATTTGCACTTGTTAGGTCCCTGAGTTAAGACAAACTAAAATAATTTCTAGCTTTTTGGTTATAAAATGGGGAGAAGAGGGATCTGTCCTTATAAGACTTAATGTTAAGTACTGCTAGAAACCATCCTGTCTTGGGAGCATTTTTTCACCCTGGCACTAAATTATTCTTTTTTTAGTTCCATTTCTTAAAGCAATTTCATTCTTTGATAAAATATAGTAATTTTTCTATGTTGTATGTAGTAGAGTAGCCACTCTTGAGTAGACCAAATATATTTTGTTACCTCCCTGTCCTTGCTGCAATACAAAACACCAAGAGTAATTAGTCCACTGTATGGATGAACTGATTAGCTTTTCAGTTTGGAGAACAGATACATTTTAAAATGAGAACCTCTGGAGCCATATCTCCCTCCGGAGTAAAAAGCTGACTAATAATCACAACAGCACTATGTGCCTATTGTTTTTCTCTTATTTTTGTGTGTGTCTTTAATTTACTGTACAATTTAACAGAGCCCTTTAAATTTACTGGATTTTATTTACCCTGTGCTCTGTTCCACCTGGGTGAAATAGACCTGTGCAGAGCAGAGGTTCATCATGCAGTGAATACACAGCAACACTTCCTGACGCAGGCGGTGCTGTGGCTTGGGGCAGGATGGCAGGAGAGGAATTTGTCATCAGAACCCCCAGAGTGTTGATTCTGCACTCCCTGCTCTGTCAGCAGTGGCTGCTGAAACAGCTGGGTACTGCAGAGCCCCGGACAAGAAGCATGAGCAGCCTGTTTGAGGGAGACCCAGGCCAGCTCTTTGCTGTTCCTGCTCTGGATTGAGTGTAAGGGGGAATGAACTTCCCAACTCAGCTGTGCAGCTTATGTGATGCCTCAGTACTTAAAGATCTTCGTATAAAAGGTACAATTAAGTCCTGGCATTATTCTGTAACTTAAAAATGGTTGAAACTCTGCTTAAACCCAAATTTAATTAACTTTGTTTTAAACAAAGATTATTGTAAAACCTTTATCCAGCTGAAGCTTTATCTGCCAAGTTTCACCGCGGGCTATGCATTTGCATAGCAGAGTTTTACACACTCCTGAAATTTGTGGTTTGCAATGGAAAACTTGGCAGACTTGGTTATATCAGCATTAACAGACATTCAGTATAATTGGAAATACTGTCCCTTGCAAAAATTGTATCCTAAGAGCTTAATAGATTTTTTTTGCTTCAGGTCTTTGTACTTTAGTACTGAAGTTTGCACCTGAATTTATACCTGGGCTATACATGGCTATGAAATCCACCTCCTGCATCTTCTACCCACGAGCTTTGGGTGAGAACACAGCCCTCCGATTTAAGAGTACTTCTGCTCGATTTCCCAGCATGGCCATGTGTATGTGATCAATGGCCAAGGACATTTTAGAACACCCCATTTCTCAGGTCAAGCAGTATGATGCCCTTTGAAAATCCCTATGTCAGGGAAGAAAGGCAGAGGAGAGGTGGGAGGGATACTCATGTTTCACAAAGTCCACAAACTGCAGCCAGACTCAAAAGCGCTTAAGTACAGGCTGACTGCAAAAGGAATTCAATATTCCATTCTCCAGAGTGAATGACGCTGATCAAAGAAGCTGTGTCTGAAAAGACAAACTCTCTCCTATCCCCTTCACTTCCAGACTTGAAGGAAAAAGTATAAGAGATCACTATGCTGCAGGAACTTCCAACCCTCATTTATGTGGGGAAAATACTTTTTTTTTCCTGCCAACTTTCATTCCTTATATCAAAATAGTGTTTATTTTTTAAAAAGAAATGCTTAACTTTACTTGCACTGTAAAACTGACTTCAAAAAAGGTAAGACAAAGGGTAGGTAAAAAAAAACAAACACTAAGAGCTGCTAAGCAGCTCTAAATAGAGCTGCAAGTGCAATTTCTGCATAGATGGGGGAGAATATAGCACAGAAGTGCAAGTCTGTTCCTGCGTCTGAGCTTCCAACCATACCATGATACCTGTGCTTGTCCCCAGGCAGCAGCTGCTGCTGGTGTCAGAGTCTGCAGAGGCAGACCTCTGGTTTGACAGGACAGACATCATGTTGCTTTCCCCTGGTAAATGGGGAACAAGATGTTGTTCGTTGTTGCAATGAAAGTCCAGGTGCCCCATGTCACGGTCCTGCCCATGTCACCACTCCCCCTGAGGACTCATCCTGCACACTGGCTTTCAGGAGCTGGCAGAGCTGTTGGTGCTGAGCAGCTTCCCGGGGAGCATCCTGCTTTCCCTGCAGAGCAGCTGCTGCCTGGGAATGCTCTCTGTGGCTGTGGTCACCTCTGTGATGGCTTGAGGTGGATGTTTTCCAACTCCTCATCCCTGCATGAGAGAGGAGAGTATAGGAAACATTTCTGTGAAGGGAGAGAGATACATTCCTCCAGGCCTTCAGAAGGATCCTCAGAGAGGTTTACATTCAAAACGCTACTGCTGAAAATATAAAGTGTAAAACTGCATCAGATCAAATAGTTGTAATTATAGCAAGCATATGAGACAAAACCCATTGTCATTTTATCTCTCTAGGGACTCCACTCTTTTTGTTTGAGCCCTATTATTGGTGAAGTATGAAGTCTAAAATTATAATAATTAAAATGATTATAAAATCTTGGGGAATGTAATTTTTTTTTTTT